>BLFK01000983.1:251835-302139 GCA_014634185.1 Astreopora myriophthalma | reverse complement strand
GGCTGGGGGTGTTCTTCAATATTTCGCAGGGTTAAATCAACCTTAGGATTCTTTGCATTTCTAATTAAAAACTCGGGAGCTCGTGTACTGATTGAGTGGCGCAGTAAATCATTATTCTTTTATTTAGGTATGTCCCAGACCAGTTGCAATCGAGTGGTTTACACTGATAAGGTGGGTGTTTTGAAGAGATGTTAACGTTGATCTGACTTGAGCAGATATTCCGATTGTGGAACTGAACTTTAGTTTAGACATCGTCATTGATTGCCCATGCATTTTCAATCGTTATTACCATAATCTGTTAGCAGTGTTCTTGAGTTCTTAGCGTTAACACTAGGGTGCTCTTACCATACTCTTCCGCTATGCTTGTAGTATAATGTAACACTGAATGACATACAGACTGCACAGTGGTACGGAGGAAGTTTTATGTCCATTGACCCAAAGCCTGGAGGTAAGTAACACAATTCTTGGCATGACCTAGTTCAATTTTAAAAAAGTAAATTTAAACATTGCATTCTTGTCATGAATGTCATACCCAGCTTAAAATTAGAGGAGATTGCTGGGAGACTGTGCCGGTGTAAAGAAGGATCATCGACCGTCTTTATATTGTCTGTCTGGGACGAATTTGGGCAAACATTTGTAGTCTGTTTAGTTTCTCCAGTGTAAAGACGGACACAAGGTGCAAGGTGGATTATGCGTCTAGATGATCTATCTTGGCCGACCGGTTAGCGGGACCATCACTCAGGGTTTTGAAATAACTGAGGACAAAGTGCTGCCTTCTAGGCGGATAAGGACACCAAACCGTAGGCCCCGTCTCACAACACGTGTGTAAGACGTTAAAGAACCCACACACTGTTCGAAAACAGTAGGGGACTTACCCCGGTGTGGTGGTCCATCACTCTTTCTCTTCTGGGTGCGCTTGTGAATCCTACCAATGCCAAAACGATTGTGAACTGCGCGGCGCTATTTGCGGCATAAAGCAGTCTCGCAGTCGTGAGAGTCTGTGGGAAAAAGCGCTATATAAATATAAATATAAATATCATCACTATCATCATCGTCATCCTGGAAAATGCATCTTTAAAGACGCTTTAAGGTGGGTACTTTGTCAAGATGGGTACTCTCTAAACACATCATGTTTACCATTGCCTATGCTTGTCCCAGACAAATTATACGTTACTAGTATGAAAACGGCCATTAAACTGCGGGAAACTAATGATGAAATTCAAGTCTTATTTTTTCCAGGTTAAGAGGTTACAAAACTAATACCAAACATGTTTGTATAGCCCCTTCCAGCTGTATGTAACTGGTACGCTGGAAGTTTAAAGTTCAAACTGAGTTGGCATTTCACGCTTTAGTTTTGTTTTATTTTCCTCTATCCTGGCATACGAGTTTCTTTTGACAGGAAACGGTCCTCTCTCCAGTTGGTCGCAAAATCAAACGGCGAATCAGAGAGCGCCGAAATGTGTATGCATGCTATTGGCATAGGCTATTTGGTTTGTGATGGTACTCTTTCGTTCTCTTTTTTTACGCCCTAGTCTCTGCTGAAGATATTTTTAACCGTCTGCACGTAAGTATGTTCTAGATATACACCCTTATTTTGTTCTATATCCTGATAGTTATTATGGATCGGACTCGGCAGACCACATTACGTTATACTGAGCATAGTGAGCGCCGGCAATGAAAATTACTTTGATACTCCAGCCCTCCATTAATTTTCTTTTTCCTGAATCCGCAACAATGGAGCACGTTGTTTTGCGTGGACTGTTGACGGAGCTGAAGAAGCAGTGAATTTTTGTGCTTTATTTGTATTTTTCCCTTTTTATCCTAAAGTTCAATTATTAACGAAAATGATTTGATATTGTTATTAATCTCGTTTATATTCAATCACGTTTTATGTCTAAAGCCAGTATGTATTTAAAACGATTCTTCAGCTCATTGTACAAAGGGAACCTCCACTGCTACAAAAAGATAACTTTAAAAGGCAGGAAATGTTGTTTACAATCAAACTTGTTTGGAATTTTTTCAAAGAAACCGTTCTTCCGGGCAAAAAAAATGGGTTTTAGAATCGTTTGTTTTCGCTTTTAAATTTCCCCGGGCGCCGCCATCTTGAATACTTGTCACGTGTTACGGTTGCCCTATTGTTCTGACATAAAGAGCTTTTGTATAATAACAATAGAACAACTGTAACACGTCACAATTGTTCAAAATGGCAGCGCCCGGGAAATTTAAAATTGAAAACAAGTGATTCTAAAACTCAGTTTTTTCCTCGCACGAAAGGTTTCTTTGAAGAATTTTGAAACAAATTTGATTGTGAACAACGCTTCCTGCCTTTTAAAGTTATCTTTTTGTAGCAGTGGAGGTTCCCTTTAAATAAAGTTATCTCCCTATCATGGGCTGTGAATTTTTATGCTTATTTCATGTTAAAATTATTTTGAGCGGTTTATTTCCTCCAATTTTTCTTGTTAGTGTAAAAATCCTCACTTACGAGTCTTTTTGAAAGAAGACTTGCCCAAGCGTCTCCACTACTCAAACAACAGGTAATGTAACCCAACTGTTTGAAATGAATTGAATTACAGAGCTGAGATCTGCGGAGTAACCATGGGGTCCTGACGAAGTCGAATAAGACGCATACTCTATGGGTCTCATCGCACGCTGTTTTCGTCCTTTTGAGCCACCACAGACAAAATAGCGGTTTTATTTAATTTCTTTTCTCTGATGAGGAAAATTTTCTAAATATTCTGTGAAACAGCGAACGCACCGGTGGTTAGAATTGCAAAAAAAGGGGGACTGGCAAACGAAGTAAACGGTAAGAGCTGCGACATGGTCGGATCTAAAGCCCAATCCTTTAACTCTGCTCCCAGATGGAGTATTTTCCTTCTTGCTTTGGCAGTCACATTGGCACCATATCCGTCTTGACGTAACAAGACTGGGATGATTATCGAACCGATGACTATTAAAGGAAGATACTTAAAGTTAACTCAACGCGTCCTGCTAACCACAACCATAATTCAACAGGAGAATTGGAAAAATTATCGCAATTGCAGAAGATACCTGGCAGATAAGAACGAAGTGAGTCAAAGAGATCTGTTGCATGGTATTTGAACTGAAGACCTTCACTATTACAGATTTTTTCCATCGTCCATTTACGTTACCTTACCCTGAATATGCACCAAAAGGATGCACTCCTCATGGGGCTCTCGGAACGACTCTGTGGATTGTTGCAAAAAGCAATGCACGCAAACAAACATACAACAGAAACAACCGAGCGTATCCCTAAACTCAATAAAGTTGTATCCTATACCTATCCAATGAAATTAGACGTTGTAAAGAGCAGGCAGCTGTCCTAATGTGACTCAAAAAACTGAATTTAGTCATTTGATTTGATTTGATTTCTGTAATGTCTCCAGTTACTGCTCCAGTACTAGTTCCATGGGCACTTAAATGAAGTTTACCACTATTAGTATTTTGTTGTAGTCAATATTGATTTCATCTTGGGAGTTCATATGTGTATTAACGGTTGCCGGTCTTTTTTTCGTTTCTTTTATTTTTCCTCAGCTCAACTTCCCGTCTGTCTAACTGCGATGGTGGTACGCATGGGTACGACAACTTAGATGCTAATATGCGAGTACGAACCTGTTCTCTGTTATCTCCTTAATTGGCAAAGACAGCAGTGGCGAGGTGTGGTGGCAGGATTTGTGCGAGTGTGAGATAATTTAAGACTAGTAAGAAATTAGTACGAGGTGGGCAAAATTTGCAATTTCTGCATTTTTTAGTCGTGGCAAAAGTACAAACACGAGAAAAGAAAAGAAGATTTGGAAGAGACAACGTAGGGGAACAGACGCTACCGGTATCAGTGGGAAGTGGAAAGCTCTTTTGACTTGAGTGGCAAGCTTCCAAGACTTGTTTCCATAGCGCCGTTTTGGTTAGCAAGGATCCTGAAAACGAAGTTGGGTACACATGTGCATGTCGTGCAATTTTGGTTATCTCAGTTTCTTACTTTACAGGCTCTTTTTGTAGCACAAGGCCCCTCTTTCAAAAAAGGAGAGCTCGTGGATTCTTTTCAGAGCACTGAACTTTATAACATGATGGCAGGTAATTTTTGTAGCTTTGAGCGATGGTTCTGCCTGAAATTTGAATATCCATCCCCAATGAATAGATTGCAATCAGAATATCGCAAACTTCACATGGCACCCTACTTGGATGGAAGGGTTTAATTGTTTTTTTCCCATCAAAAAATTAGGTATCACGTAATGCTATTGCAGTAATCTTACAAGAAAACAAGATTTGCTGCTGAAAAACCAAAACAGGCATATAAGTGATTTATCGGTATCATTCTCTGTAATCCCAGGAATCCTTGGGCTTCAGCCAGCTCCAAACGATGGAACGCCAGGTAGTTTGTCTCACCTTCTGGATCCGTGTGAGGAAATTCTAGCGCTTAATTCAGACGGGGACGGAAAATTATTGAGAACTGACATGTGCCGCTATCCTAAAGAGCCAAGTGAATGCAGTGAATGTGTATGCCCTTACTGTAAGGTAACAAGAAAATCTTTTCCAATCGGAAGCTTTCATGTCAAAGGAAACACCGTTTTGTACCTGACAACCTCATCATGTGCATGCATATGTGCATGAGTTAAGAAACTACACCATAGCAAAGTACTGTGCGGTAACTTTCATTTGATGGGCCGCTTGTGTGCAAACAGATATAAGGAGGTACAGATTTCTGGACGGACAGAAGACTTTGCACAATCTCGTGTAACTATATCAACTGACAAAACAGCAGCAAACGAATATCAAATACCGCCCCCAAAACATGCAACATTATGGAATCTCCGTTACCAAGGTGAACATCGTCTTAAATGACAGCCCTGTTTTCTCTTTTTACCATTAAAACTACTAGTGCGTGGCTCATCGATCGACTGTTGTTTAAATCCGAGGGAGCAAAACTCTAAGAGCCCGGCTGGCTAAACTTGGAAACCTTGGGGACGCAAATGTTTCCCAGTTTGGACACGCGGGAGACATTGTTGCGGACGCAAACCTTGGTTTCTGGACGCAAACTTTGCTCCCGAAACAAATATTTCCCAGTTTAGCCAGCTGTTCCGCAATCCAAAGGAAACAATGTTTAAAACAATGTTTCCTCGTTTAGACAGGCCTTAAAGTTATGGTATTTTCCGGTTACCAGGTCAATAAAACTGATGTAGCCCGTTATGACAAGATGCTTGACATGACAGACAATGAAAGTAAGAGCTTGCTATTTCTCTTGAGTTCTCAATGGGCTTATGGATACAATTTGAGAGATTCTTCATCGGCTTTTATTTTTTTCTTTTACCAGTATCCGACTTAACAGAGAGCCATCTCCCTTGGGGGATACCCCGAGGTGGAGCCGGCAATGGAGGCTGCGTACTTACACAGCAGGATTTTGTAACGGGTTACAGCACCTCTCTTCATTTGCCATTATGGGTGGCTTATAAGCTGCATGGAGAGGTTAGTCACTACTTGGTACCACATATCCACTCAACCTTAAATAAAAAATTATGAGTTAGTTATTTACTGGAGTTATACTAACAAAGAATGAAGGCACAGGATGATATCGAGCCGTCTCACTGCGGAATTCTTTAGCTCAAAGGTTTACACAGATAGCACTGTTACTTTCAAGAAACAATTCAGGCGCAACTTACAGTTGTCTCAGTAAGGGTCAGAACTATAAGTTTACCTAAAAGGTTGACTCAGCTAGAAATCATTTTGATTTTTACGAAAAAAATTCGCGTTATTTGCAATCGTCTTGATAACGGTCAGAACAAGAACCAGAAACTAACTTGTAAATGCATGCTTTCTTTAATGATCGATAGTTTTACACATTTTTCTTCGTTCATTTCTATGTTATTACTTTTAAAAGCCGTATTTAGAAAGTAATAAAGTTATTATTATTATTATTATTATTATCATTATCATTATCGTATGATACTTTTTTAAGTGATATTGAGAATTGTCAGACCAAAATGGAGGCTTTTAAGGCGACTCAAATTAACTTCAAGATTGATCACTTGGCCCGCATAAAGTTCAGCCATCTATCTTTTCCCCTCAGCCTGACTCTCCATTTTCTGATTTTCTTGCTCTTTTGTTTTACTTTATTAGAAATCGTCCCAATCCTCTCCGAGGCGAAATTGTTTCCGACGAGATATTCGATTAACGAATGTCCAGGCCTCTCATTGTGGCGATTACTCCAGGTCCGGTTTTGACCGCGGTCACATGGCACCTAACGCCGACTTTGACACTTACGACGTAAACGATGAAACAGTGATGAATTCGTTTTTGCTGTCAAACATTGCGCCCCAGCATCATGGATTTAACGCTGGTAAGCGTACAAAAATCCCCCGTAGACCTTGATAAAGTACACTCAGTTCTGCCGGTTTCTATTAATTCCAGGTATCTGGCTCTTTGCTGAGAAAATGGTGCGAACTTACTCCGCTAACTTTTCGCCTGTTTACGTTTTATCTGGGTCCATCTTCGACGAGAATGCTGACGGACGCCGAGATGAGGATGGTAACATTACACGGTTAGTATCTAGGCTTCTCTTGACGCTTAGAGATTGGGAGGGGGGAGCAACCTTAACGTTTTGAAAAGCATTGGGTGCTATAGAAGGAAGATATGTTCAATGCTAGGCAATTGGCCAAAAATGATAATCGTGAAGTTAAGAGGACGCGAGAGTCGCCCGTGGAACGTTTTGTTGTTAAGGGTCTCCCTGTTATAATGTGTGAAACTCTTAATCATATGCAGTTCCCACCGCGACCTTACGTGCATATTTAAGCCTTAGTTTTTTGTGGTTGTCCTGAATTGTAACCGGGAGTCACATCGCCGCTTCTACTAAAATTTCGTCCTTTTTTAGCTTTCGTGGGTCTTTGCCCCTTATTTCACATGATGGCATGTGGCATTGATGGTATTCGAGCCCACGCCTTTGAGGAGACTGGTGTCTAAAACCACCTGAACACCACCACCACACACTAGATGGTGTCTAAAACAAGGTGGTTTTAGACACCATCTAGGTGGTTTTAGGCTCCATACGTGCGAAACTTTTTGTTTAATATTTTTAATCATTCTTTTTTCTCACGTTACAATTCTTTCTTTTAAATTAGCTATTGTTTTTTAGTATTTATAGACCGAAATTCACTAACATATTTTGACTTGATAATGACGTTTAGCTAACCTCGAAACGTCGTCCCTTTTTAAGAAAAATTTTTTAAATCTTAAAATGATTTTAAGAAATGTTTTATCGCAATTTTTTATAGTTAAATGAACTATCTTAGCCGTTTTATTCCTCATCTAACCGATGTCATGAAACCGCTTCGAGACCTCACCCATAAAGATGTGGCATGGTGCTGGAGTTATCCGTAAGAAAAGGCTTGGCAGGATGTCAAGAGGGTCATTGCATCGGCTCCTTTGTTAGCCTACTACAAGCCGGCTGAAGTCTTGGAAATTCAGGGCGATAGCAGTCAGAGCGGTTTGGGAGCTGCAATGATACAAAAGGGATGTCCAATTGCGTACGCTAGTAGGATCTTAGCAGAAACCGAGTCCCGCTATGCGCAAATTGAAAAGGAAATGCTAGCAGTTGAATTCGCTGTTGAAAGGTTCAACGACTAAACTTTTGGTAGGAGGACTATCATCCACTCTAACCATAAACCACTGGAATAAATCTTCAAGAAGCCCCTTCACCGTGCTCCTAAGAGGCTGCAAGGGATGATGATTTGTTTGCAGAGGTACGACTTAGAGGTCCAAAATGTTTATTGCCGATACGCTTTCGAGAGCATATTTACCTTCATGTTCACAAGATGAAGTTCACTTTGAAACCATCAAAATGATGAACAACCTACCGATATCTGAAGACGGACTTTTGCAGATCTGGCGTGAGACAAAGGATGAGTCCCTTCAGGTTCAGAAATCAGTTATCCTGCGTGGCTGGCCTGAAGATAAGAATGCCCTGCCGTCCATCATCTCGCCATTTTTAAAGGAGAGAGAGTGGTAGTCGCAAAAGCTGTTAGAGGCGAACAACTCTGCCGGGAGAAGAATCCACAATTCTCAACTGGAATCAGTGGCTGTCTTAACAGAGCGCGCGAGTGTCTCTATTGGCCTGGCATGACAGGGGACATCAAGAATCACGTGTCGACCTGTGAGGTGTGCAGAGAATACGAACATGGCTAAATCAAGGAAACGCTCATTAGCCATGAGACACAAAGCAGGCCATGGCCGTTTGTGGGAGCTGACTTGTTAGAGGGAAAGAGCTACCTTGTGACGTCCGACAATTATAGCGATTTCTTCGAACTAGATCACCTTAGAAGCACAAATCCATCCTTGGTGTACGTGATCGGGAAGTTTAAAGCCCATTTCGCCAGGCATGGCATACCTGAACAGCTCGTCACACACTGGACTACAGTTCATCTCCCGAGATTTCCTAAATTTCGCTAAAGAATGGGATTTTGACCACCGTACGAGCAGCCCGCACCACACCACAGCTAATGAGAAAGCACCACAATGCAGCTAATGAGAAAGCAGAGAGTGCAGTGAACGAGGCAAAGAAAATCCTTTTGAAGTGCTAGAAAGCTGGTTCTGATAGGCTTTTTGCTCTGCTTGACCACAAGAATACACCGCCTTTGAGTATGCGCATTAGTCCGGCTCAGCGCCTTCTCAATCGAATAACAAGAAGTTTTCTTCCTATATCTGCTGGTTTACTGAGACCTAGTATAGCCAATGAAGCAAGCTCGTTATTACAACAGAAGCGCCCGTGATCTAGACCCCTTACAATCGGGTGATGCTGTTCGAGTTAAGCCACGGCAAGTCGGAAGAAAAGAATGGCAGAAAGGTGTAGTGAAGAAGAAATTGAATCAGAGGTCCTATGAAGTGGAACTCCCCCAAGGCGTTCTTCGAAGGAACAGGATTCAGGGAGACCTGTGAACCAGTTTCCAGACCAGGTGATGGGCAGGCGGACCAGAACAAGAAGCTCTGATCTCAGATTCTTGTGCCCGAGAGTGACAAGTTGCCATCCCCAGTTGCCAGCCAACCGTGTCCATCCACCGTTCCCGTGGATGTTTATTCGCCTGCTCCGCCTGTGAAACCACCAGAGTTGAGAAGATCCCAGCGTGTCCGCCAAGTTTAAAGATATCTTAAAGACTTTGTCTTAACATGACAGAACTAGTAACATTTTCTCCGCGAGCTCTTTGATCTTTGATCATTAAGGCCAAGAATCTCTTACAGCTTTTAGGAATCGTGTTTCATTGTTTAATCGCATGTATTTCTCCGCCTCTATTAAAGTTGCTTCCTTTTTTTAGCTTTCGTGGGACTTTACCCCTTATTTCACACTCCCCTCTTTATGAAAAAGATGGTTTCTTTTAATCATTTAATAACAAGAGATCTCTTGTTTAATAATAATAACAATTTATTAATTTAAACAGCGCGTTTTAGCGTGTCGACATGATCAAACGCGCATTACAGTCACATTAAATATATACATATGAGTCTGTAAAAGTAAAAGAAATTTTTACATACGTATAAGAAAAATGTTCAATATAGTGGAAGAAAACTGATAAAAGGAAAACAAAGAACAGCCTATGTACATTAGAACTGATTTCAATTTGGGCAATATAAAACTGTAAAGGTGAGTCTTAAGTCATTTCTTAAATGGGCAGTATCACGCAATTTTTAGTATTTTTTGAAAATCCAAAGGACACTTTTTGATTGATAGTAGCGGCAAGAAAATGGCCAAAATTCCTTTAAAAGGCTATTGTAATGCAAAGTTTATAGATGCTTTCACTGGCAGATAAGTAAAAGAGAGATGGGTGTAAACTTGAAAACGTCCGGGGCCGTCGTTTTCAAGTTTCCTATTGTAACTTGCAAAAAAAAAATCGCTTGTAACATATGTCGGTTAATTCTTTTGTTCTAGATTGATTTTATTTCTCAAAATTACTTATGTAGAAACTAGTCAAATGCTAACGAAGTGTTTAAAGTTTACATTTAGTGAATTTTGATCAAAAATCATTGTATCTCCCACGACGGTGTCCCTTTAAATTGTTCACCGCTGGAACAATTACGTGAGTAGGCAAGCAAAGGGTTCTAGAGATTAGCCGCGACCATCATCAAAAAGCATAACTTAGTGTACAACATGATCAAAGGCAGTCTAAGCAATAAACTAACGTTTTAACATAAACTATAGCCAGAAGCACGTCTTGAGGTGATGAACTCACTGATATAGTCCGAAGCCATGCCATGGATGGCCTTGAATGCGATAAGAAGTATTTTAAACTTAACTCTATAGCAAACCGGAAGCCATTCCAACTGTTAGAAAAGGCGTAATGTGGCCAAATTTACGCGCACGAAGTATTAGCCTTTCTGCAGCATTTTGGACTCGTTGGACCTTAGTTGGATATTCCGAAAGCCCGTACATGAGACTGTTACAGCAGTCCACCCTGCTGGTGACAAACTAGGGAACTAGTGTTTTCGTAGCTTCGAAGGACAGGTATTAACGTATACATCTTCTGTTGGGAAGATGGAAGAAGAAAGCGCTGCGTTCCTTCTTCACATGCTAGGCCAGTGAGAACGTCTTATAGAACCGAGGTTCCTTACCGGCGAGGATGTTGGAATAACAGCATCAACACGTATATCAAAGAGGCTGCCAACGTAGATGTTGAACTAAATAGAGGCCCCAGACAAGAGCCTTGTGGTTCACCAGAGTTGACTGGAAATATTCTTGAAAGGCTTCCATTGACAGTGGCGCGCTGTGATTGACCAGACAGGTACGACTTGAGCCACGAAAGTCCGAACTCAGACTTGCATTTCAGCAACGTACTATGGCTGACAGTGTGAAAGGCGGAACTAAAGTCCAATAGAACTTGCAACGTGACCTGTTGTCTTTTCATATTGAGAAGACTGTCGTTATGCACCTCAAATAGCGCTGTCTCGGTACTGTGCTGTTTCAGATAAGATGACTGATAGTTGGGGTATAGGCTATGATGGAGCATGTGGTCCTGGAGATGGTTGGTGACTGCGGTTCAAGTAGCTTAGATACATAGGCCAGGATACTGACTCAGTGAAGATTCTTATTTAGTTGTTATAGGCCGATTTTCTTGAGTCGAGTGGTAAACAGAGGCTCATTCCACCGGTTTGCAAAGCATCCCGACTGAAGAGACAAGTTGATCATAGTTTTCAATCACAGGCCGGCGAATTCGTCCAGACATTGTTCAATTAGAGACGTCGTCATGGCTTCTTGACACTGCGACTAACCAAGGATCTGACATCCTCGACCGCCAGTTCCTTCAAGATTTTGCATCTGAACACGCAAGCGATGACTTCAACATTAAATGAGTTCTTACAGTCAACAATTTTCCGCAGCTAGATATTATCGTCTTAAGCAAAACTTGGTTGAGGGACCAGGCCCAACTACTTCCTGGATTCGCAACCAAGTTTAGAAACAGGCAGGGCTTGAAGGGAAGGGGTGTTGGAGCCTACATCAAAGAAAACATAAAATATAAGCGCCGACGTGACACAGAGAACTCCCATGCCCCCAGAATTGGAGCACCTGTGGTTGGAAATTCCTGGCCGAAACAAGCACAGCGAAGCCATAGTTGGCGTGGTCTACAATTCTGAACTTATTCGTAATCCTTCCTCCTGGCTTGATAGCCTCGAGAGCCTACTCGGGCACCTTACTGCAACTTGGAATGGCATGCTTATCCTCACTGGTGATGTTAATATTGTCATGCTTCGACCCTCACAAACTACCCTCACTACCTCACAAAAAAGGTACAAGAACAGTCTCGATGTTTTTGCTTTAACGCAAGTTGTGACACAACCAACAAGGGTTACTAAGACCTCGAAAACCCTTATAGATCAGTTTATCACAAACTACCCTTAGAAGGTTGCGGACACTGGTATTATACCTTGCTCCATAGTTAGTGATCACGACGCCATCTATGCCTGTGTCAACGTCCTCCTACCTCGATTTCGAAAGCGGTTTAAATACATCCGGGACATGAAAATTTTCAAGGAAAATCTTTTACAAATGATTTCTCCATGCTTCTGTTGTCTATCATATCATACTCCGACGATCCTGATGAACAATTAGAAACCCTCAACTCCCTGATGCTGCAGTGTAAAGAAAGGCACGCTTTTGAAAAGAGTGCGTATTACCAGGCCACCTGCACCCTGGATGAAATGCCCCAGCAAGACCAGCAAAAGGAGATGTACACCGCTAGATATGCGGCCCACAACATCCCTTCTGATGCCACGTGGGACTACTTTCGTTCTGTGAGGAACAAGCTGAAAGCTACCATTCGCGCTGCATGTAAAGCTTTCATCGAGAAAGCGCTGTACTCGAGCAAGTCACATGAAGTTTGGAAGGTCATTTAAAAGATACTTAAACCTAATCCAAGGCATTTCAAATCTACAGCCCAGAGGACTCTCGATGTAACTGCAGCTTCCTATGTCGAGTTGGCGGATTTGATTAGTAATCTTCCTGACGATTCCGATAAGCATGCTCGCTTTCCCCAGTAACTAGCGAGGAGGTACTCAAGACCATTAAGATTGCTCTACTGGTGCTGATCAGATTCCAGCTATGCTCATCAAGCTAGTGGCTGATTCCCTGGCAGAACCTCTTACTTGGATCATAAGCAGCTGCATAACTAAAGCATACTTTCCAAAGTTATGGAAGGTCGCCAGAGTGTCGCCTATCCCCAGAGTAGACAGCCCAATGACGAACGATGATCTTAGATCTATCTCGATATTACCAGTGTCGTCCAAAGTGTTTGAAAAGCTGGTTGGCTCGCAGATGTCAAACTTAGCAAATGCCGCCTCTCTTCTTCATGACAACATCTCCAGTTTTCGTAAGGGGTATTCGACTGCAACTGCCTTCTTAGGAATAAGAGAGGACAGGAGCCCATTACCCGGAGCTACCATCTTCCATACTGACCCTCTGAGTCAACCCTGTCCCGTATCTTTTTATTTTTAGAAGCACCTCGCACGGCGGTTTTCGCAGGTGTTTTTATAATAGCCAATCATAAGAGAGCTGTCGTCTCTATTGTCAATTGTCTCTATTGTCACTTGCAGGCCGCACGAAAGTATTTCAATAATCGCGTATTTTCGCGGGAAATTAAAGAGCCCTCGCAGATATCACAGTTCTAAAAATAAAAAGATACGAGACAGGGTTGACTCAAGGGTACAACTGATGTGGAAGCTCCAGGTAATGGGCTCCTGGAGAGGACATATGGCGCGCTATGAAGAGGAAAGAAGTAACATTAATGGTCCTTGCCGATTTCTCCAAAGCATTCGACACGGTATGTTTCTGGACGACCATAAAGAAATTCCACAAATTGGGTTCTCCAAGGACTACCTAAAATTACTCCTGGGCTACCTATTTCGTCTAAAACAGTTCGTACAAATTGACGACGTCACATCTAGCCTCAAATCGTCCGAATTGAGAATACCTCAAGGGTCCATCCTTGAGCCGATCTGAGTCTCAGATCTACGGGATAACCTTGTTCCATTAACAGTTTGTTCCCAATATGCAGATGACACATTCCTGTACACCCACTGTGTAGTGAAGGAACTGGAAACAAGGGCAAGCGATCTGAACAAGTCTCTTACTAATCTTGGTTTGTGGTCTAAGGACTCTAACCTCGCCTTGAATCCTAATAAGACCAAGTATATACTTCTTTCAACCCAGGAGATGTCAACCTACTACAACCTGGCTGATTGGTCAAGCAATCTACGATTAGAAACTGAAAGCCACGGTAGACCACCCCGCTGAAGTGAGACAGTTAATCTTGTAATACCGCCTGAATCAAATACTTTTCAGGACTGCGCTTCTAAACTTTTTAATTGTTTACCTGCCGAAGTCAAACCTTGGTCTAATTTTAGGTCCTTTTCAAAACAAACTTTTACCATTTTAAAGAAGCGTATTGCAAATGTAGATGGATGCAGTAATAACGTAGATATAGTGCAAATGTTAAAATGAATAATGATAATTAAGCAATAGAGGACTTTTTCCGTGTTTACATAGCCTCATGTAAGCACGAGGAGGGGTTGGGAGAATTCGAGACTGTTATGCAAACCCAAGACGCAGTCGAGGGTTTGCATAACTGTCGAGAATTCTCCCAACCCCTGGAGTGTTTACACGAGGCTATGTAAACACGGAAAAAACTCCTCTATTGCTTTGGAAGAGTTACCTTTGTAATTTTCTCATTATATAACTGTTTTATTGACTTTTTTTCTGTCGAAGATGGCTGAAAAACGACAGGAGCTCAGTGGCGATTCCAACACATTACTATAAAATGATATTGCGGTGTGACACTGAAAAGAAAGCATATCACAAAGTACCTGGTTGTGAAGGACGGCTTGATGTCATCTCCTTCATACTGCCTCACTTGGCCGAGCGGCCGTGCTCTAAGGTAAGTTCAACGTCCATAGATCTTTTTCACATGAAGTCAAGGCGGCCATATTGGTGTACCTAACCAAAGAAACGGCGGCCATTTTGGTGTACCCAAAATGTTTCGGGGAATTGAACTCCATCTTTAAGCCAATGTTTCCTTTTGTTTCAGTAAATCAATATGGCCGCTGGTCCCGTAAATGAAAACCATCTATACTTCCTTTTGATCACACGATTGTAGAGAAAATCTTTGCAAACTAGACATTACGGTTTTAGCTATCGTTAGAAGATGTTCAGTTTTCTTTTTAAAATCTGATTGATGACTTCCAAACAACCGTAAACCACAAAATAGAGTACACAAAGTATATTAGAAATAGACCACATAGCTCTTTTGTCCAGATTTAGGAGACCTCTTACTAAGTGCTTGCTTTTTGTCTCTTATTTCAGTATCAGTCCCCTGAAAAATATCTCTTGGAAAATACTGCAAGGGTTCGCGACATCGAAATACTGACAGGAATTAGTTTTTTCAGCAAACTTCCACCAAGTGAGCAGGCGCGACTTAAAACTATATCCCCATCAAAACTATGGCTGTGATCAGCAGTTCACTGCAGTGTGTATTTCTTATAAACTGATTTGACTGTGGACTACGTTTGAGAGTTTTGTCAAGTAAAGCCGGGAAGCTTACCAATAAAAAATGCCATTTGCCGGACAGAAATGCACCATTAATGTGCTAAGATATCTCCTAGTTCACGGAGCTTATCTATATATCGAAAAATTTTGCTGAATTTCGGTAATTTCAGTAATTTCAGTATGTTTTAATTTAGTGATTTTCTTTTTTTTCTGAAGCGGGTTTTAGTGTTTTCAAGCATTTGGCTAAGTTTTAAAATAGACATTTTCCCACCCATACCTATGATACTATGACTGCAAACTGTGGTCTTAAAGTGTTACTACCACGCACTTAGACACCACTTCGCAATCTGTATCACTCTGTCTTTAATTTCCATTTATATGTACGAGAAAGGTTTAGGGTTTACTTATTAACCCGGCCGTTAAAAAAAACATGCAATTAACTTTGTCAGCAGCTTAAAAGACGAAATCAAAATAAAAACTATCGATGAAATTGGAACAGGTATATTCTTGACTAAAGTAGAAACAATTGGCCATTTCCGAGTTCCTGTTTGCCTATGCTTCAGACCGAGTCTTGGTGCTAAACCATTCAAATGATAATGAGTTTGATTTGCATGAAAATACCCAACTCATTTCCATTTGAATGGTTGTGCACCAAGACTCGCTTTCAACCAGAGGCAAACAGCAACTCGGAAATCGGTTATTGGGAACTGAGCTCCTTTGCTACCAGAATTCAGTCAAACCTTGCTTTTCTCGGTAACTTCAAAATTCGATTGAAGACCGAACGTGGGTGGGCTTGGTACACTTTCTGATAAAGCAGACTTCACCTCATTTGCCTCGATCGTTTACATTCCAAGAATCAATTATTGAAAAAATATTTACAGCAAGAAACTGAATTCGTAATGCACTCGGTACTCGAATTATGGGGAACTGCAATTGTATTTCACCGCTTGAATTTGCAATGTGACATTACACTTAAAAATTTAGGTGTCATTGCTGAGTGGTGCAATGCAAAATACGATTGCTTCAAAATTGTCGGAAAGCGTCGATAAATCTCTTCTTAAGAGAGACGTGAGTAATTATTGTATCCGAACCGAGCTGGTAATGACCACCTGTTATACATGAAAACCAAGGATAACGATTGGCTAAGCTTCGTAAACTATAACTTCCTTGAGCAACACCGTGCATTTAAAAGAGCTTGCGGGAGATCCTCGCTTTAAGCAGTCAAGGACTAGAAAATATAAGATGGATGCTTGCTAAGAAAGCATGTTGACTTTTATGGAAGAAAACGATCCAAAGAATTATCGAGTTGTAGAAGAATCTGAAGATGAATTGTATGAGAAGGTAAAACAGCTGAAAACTTGTTTAGCCGATGCTGTGGATGATCAAGACCAAGCCGCAGAAGGAGACGCGTTAAGTTTTCTCGGTCTTGCTTACTATAAGCTAGGAGATTATAAAACTGCCAAGGAATACCATGAAAAACATCTGGCATTGTCACAAGAGTTGAAGGATGAGAAAGGAGAGAGACGTGCTCACGGTAATTTGGGTTGCCTGTTCAAAATAACTGGAGACTTAACCAAAGCTAGAGAACATTTAATCGTTGCACTCGATATCGCAAAGGAAAGAAACGACAAACGGCCACTTGCAAAGATTTATAACAATCTTGGAAATATTTATGAATTAGAGATGAACTACGAAGAAGCACTGAACTGTAACAAAGAGCGACTTGCTGTTGCCAAGGAGCTAAAAGATCAAAATGGTACTGGAAAAGCTCTAGCTAATCTTGGGAACCTGAATCATGTACTTGGAAATCTCGGAGAAAGTATTACGTTTTATGAGGAGATGCTGGACATACTGCGCGCCAAACTGAGTAAGTTATACTCATTGTCAACTATTCATAGTTACAAAAAGCTTGCAACTACTACATTGTATCAGTTTTGAGTCCACAGTTATCAGGTATGTTGAAAGAAACCTTAAGCTGTACTTTGTATGACATTTGTCCGGCCAACACGAAGCAGACTAATGACTCCCAGCGAGGACGTTTCTCAGTACACACCAAGACCACCAAGGCTGATCAACCACTCTACAGACCTCTACAGGGTTTTCTGGTTCAGTAACATTTATGATTAAGATAAAAGCTTGGCCGCAGTTCAAGTGGTGAGTCTTTGATCAGTGAAGTGTCAAAAAAGTCTTGATCTTGTTGATGCTTCAATCACTCTGGTTGTTCTCCACTGTTCCAGCTGCTAGTTGTTTTTGTAAATACCAATTTTCCTTGGGAGATGATCAACCAACAGTTATTGTTAAGTCAGAATTCCGCAATAACTTTCTCCTTTTTAATTTCATTAGGAATACTTGACAATTTGGCCGAGGAAGAATCCAACTCTGAAGATGAAGACGATGTTGTTGATATAGACTTGGTAGCGTTGGAAGCTGTTGCGTAAGTTAGCATGAGTTGTCGTCAATATCGTCTATCACCACCTTTCTCATTGCTCACATATACACAAGAAAATTAAACGCGTAACATCAAATACAAGAAAATCCTGGTCTCGTGGTTAACGTCTCAACCGTTTGTAGGATGGGGTTGGGGCAAAAAATACTTCCCAGCGGCCATGAAAGTTTATATTCCTGTTTGCAAAGCGTGAAATTATTGATCCACTAAACTCACAAATGGTCATCTGTCAAAGTACCCTCTTAACAAGGATTCATATCCTTCAATTAGGGCTGACTTCTCTTATGGACAAAAGTGAAATGCACTAAAGAAGCCTGGGGTCGGAGAAGGATCAACGACCTATGACATCCACGCCTAAATCGAAAAACATATGTCGGTATCAGTTGTGGAACCAATGTTGTTTCTTTTTCTAGGGAAGCCAAGCAAAAGATGGTGGACGAAAGACTTGCAGAAGAGAAAGCTAAACAAGAAGTTAAGAAGAAGAGAAAGTTTAAAAATCCTTTTAAGAAAAGACCAAAAACAAGAGAGGAGAAGATCGAAGCTTGGCTGGAAAACTAGACTGTGCTACCTTTAAAACTGGCAAGTAAAACAATTTAACTATCTTCCATTTCGGATACGTTTTTGCCCTGCGAACAAGCTTTCCAGTGGTTCAAATGCGTCCTGGATGAGTGCCCTCGGAACGTGTGCGCCATTTTAACGCAATACCTAGAGGACGTAAGCCCATTTTTTGGTAAAACTATTTTGACCACTGGTTAATCGCAATTGTTGACAGCAACAGGAACAACCTTTGTCAGGTGCCATGACCAGCCCTTACGGCGCGCGTCCTGACGACGAGTCAGCTGCACAAATGATGTCAAGAATATTGATTGCTGCATTGAATCGAAAATTTGAAACATGACATATCTTAAAAGTTTAGGTTCACACTGCAACCAGGTGGACAATCAAACGTAGTTTGATGCTACTCTGGTTTGAAGACCAATAAATGTAAGTCAAAAAGTTACAATTCAAAACCCAACGTTTGGACACTCCTGCCTAGTACGTTCATGAGTAGGTAACAGAAATTCATACTAAACATCAGACTAGAACAGTCATAAAATGCTGTACACATGCTACTTGGCCTTTAAAACGTCCTTTTGCCAAGGATTTTTACATTTTTAGGTCAATTGATGACATTGACGGTTCAACAACCTAAGCGGAAATTCGAGATTGAAGTACGAGTATGACTACGAAAACAGTTGCGCGTACGCGGAGGCGACGTGGCCCAATGGTTAGGACGCTAGATTTGCATGCGGATGTTTAATGATCAAATCCAGCTCTGACCATCAACTGAATTTCTCTTCGGTGGTCCCGAAATTGTATTGGATTACTCAGTCATCAGTTTTTCCTCATTAACTGCATGGTCAATTTTTATTGGGTACATTTGTATTTGGCAGCTAGTTTCAAGACGCCCTAGCTTATTTGAGTTTGGATTGTGAAAGCAGTGAGGGTACGACGCTAGACTTGAAATTCCTGCTCCAACGACCACCTGGAGATGTTCTGGGCACTCGTTGTCCCTGGTTCAACCCCTCGGCTGCGCTTAAATCTGTTAAGCTCCCGGCTAAACGATCAACATCGTCTTGGACGATCAAGTTTCACCATTTAGCTGCCTGTCTGAACATTGTTTGATCCAGATCAAACATTTTCATCCGACATTTTTTTGTTGCGAACATGTTTGATCGTTTAGCCGGTGCCTTATTTATATCACCTGTGTTGATTTCATTGGCCCTGAAAAGCCCGTCGAGGGGTGTGGTCTAGTAAATATTAATATAATAATATTATGTACGTATTTATATAGCCCACATATCCTGAAGTCCAAGAGCGCCTTAAAATAGCAATTTAATACTAACGTAATAAATGTGTTAAGGTTAAGTATAAATTGCTAATTTAAAAATTAAGAACGCATAAACTAAAAACTGATACAATATATAGCATAGTGTGGATATTTGAAAAAGATCATAGTGATACTTCTCAGGAATATCGTGTCTGCCACTTAAAATGGGTTTAATGGGAATATCTCGTTCGCCTTTCAAGCAATGCCAAAACCCTATGCTCAAAACACGAACCGGTGCTTGGCGGTGTTGTGTAAATTTTGGGATGATTTTTGGGTATGTTTGGGAGGAGGTAGTTTTTCTCACAAGACAAGTAAAATTTTGAGAAATGAGAAATAGTGAAGATTTCATGTAGTTTAAAAATTCGAATTTGAAGTTTAAAATTAGTATATGCACACCCGAACAGTCCCCCTACCAATCTGGGGTGCTCTTGGGTTGGGGTCAACTGTCTGTTAGTATTTCAAAACTAATTTTCCTCCTTTTATCCCTTCTCTAAACCTCTTAAAATTTCATTTAGAATCGGGTTTACCCCCGCCTTAAATGCCCGTGAAAGCAAAAACGTAGTAGTCTTAGAACTAAAATGCGAAAATGAGGATGCTGATGGTTGCTGAGAGGTAAAGAGTTCCATAGTTGGAGGGGAGGGGGCATTGACAGACATAAGGCATAACGCATAATTCCATATGTCTTAAGATTATAGCGCGGAACTTCCAGATAATTTTTCAACGAAGAGCGCAGAGTCCTAATAGGTATATCAAATATATATTGTGGTGCTAAACCATTCAATACTCTGTAAGTTTGAAGTAGTATCTTGTAGTAAATGCACTGCTTTACAGACAGCCAGTGGAGCCGTTTTTTAATCCTGTGTTCAATATACTGTCAAGGTTACGAGTGCATGTGACAAGGTGGGAAGAAGCAGTTTGTACCGATTGCTTATACTTACTGTACAAGGTATTTCATACTTTTTGTATTAAGTAGCTCGAAATCAAATAAACTGTACTTTATGAATTTTATCTTTTAAAATTAAAAAAAATCATCTGGCCCTCGATGGTTCATTTTAACGCCGATTACCCCGAAACTAAAGTCAAACTCTTCGTGAGATTTCCAATGCCCAAAGAAACCTTCTGCGCGTAAATCAATCAACTCATACGGTATGGTTACCTTTCCCAGCCGCAACATCCTTGGTGATAATTTCCATCTCTAGGGTTTTGCAGTTGAAGACAGATTATTCTTGAAATTGTGTTATGTTTTGTCTCTCTCGATAGGGAATCACCTTAAAGAAGACATCATCATCATCATCATCATCATCATGACATCATCATGACACCATCAATTTGTAGGTACTAGTATGTCGAAATATCTGCGTTCGCTGGGAAACCTCAGTGAAACGACCGTTTACAAATTTACGGAAAACTAGAGGAAGCCTGATTTACAGAATTAAACTGATCAGCTTTTAGCTTTTGATGCACGCGCTTGAAAATTTAAGCGGTGAAAACTTTAAATGAACTGATTTCTGAAAATGCTACTGTGAACTGGAATTAAACTCGGCGCCGCGAAGGAAAAGTAAATATAAAACGGCGCAGTTGTCTTCTCTAAAGCAATCATCAATGAGAAATCAGAGAAACTTTAATTTCAAATATTTGAGCTTATTCATCATTAGAATAACCTTCACAAATACTGTCAAGAAAACTCTTCACCGTTTGAAAGCGTGAATACGATTCCTTGTTAACGCAATAAAATGTTTAGAAGACTCGTTTACGAGACTCGGGAAAATCGTTTGAAATTCGTTTTTTTTTAAATGTGAATTCGAACCATGAACTGGAGTTTAACTAGAAGCGAAAAGAGATCTAATTCCACCATGCAAACGTGAAGAAAACTATTAAAAAAGTGAAGAGAAAAAGTGAAAGTTTCTCGATATAAATTCGGATCGTGTTTAGGAAACTGCCGCGCTCGAATGTTGCAAACTCCAATAGCGTAAACCGGAACACTCACCTTGAAAATCGTCTGTCTTCTTGAATACATTCCTTAGTCGTGCTTAATTTAATGTTTTTGTAACTTTTTTGCTAAAACAACTTGGATTACAATGGAGTAAAATCTGTTCTGTCGTTCCTGGTAGGATGTTGTTTGGTCAGCAGACCGCAACGAGCTGTCGTCCAGCACCACGTGGGCTACATACTCATCATTGATTGGTCGGGTGTTGTTGTTTGTAACCTTCTGATTGGTAACCTGAAAATGGCGGGAACATTGGTGGGAACTGCTTGCGGCTACCGTGAGCATTCCTATTCTCGATTACGAATATACGAATAAGGGGAATGAGGTATTGTAAAAGCTGCTGATCCATCGAAAACATATGGACCAGATCTAATCCCGGGGATACTCTTAAAGGAATGTGCTTCAGAGTTCGGGCTCCGGCGATTAAGTGACCAATCGTAATCTTTATGTGTTGGCCAATTCCGTTGTGAAAATATTGTAACAGTTCAAAAAAAAAAGGCAACTCTGTTCTCCCCTGAAGTTTCCGACATAATCTCCCGTTTGAATTAAAGATTATCTCTCTTTCGTAACTTGCTCTGAATTGACGATTGTCGTTGATTTAGAGCACCCTGTCCCAGGACTTTTCGGAAAGGAGCAAATATGAAAAAGAAAAACCAATCTTCTTGGTTTGGATTAGAACCCGGAGCTAGAGCTTGTAGGGACGAGTTCTTATCACTGGACCACTGAGGAACAAGATGTCGAGTAAATCAATGATTAGATATATATGGAATATAACTTCTCAACAGTGATTAGGCCTAAGCCCTGATTTTAAAATGTTTAACTTTGTTTTGAAGTTTGGTAACTATTTCAAATTACTGTCTAAAATTGTTCCTTAGCGAGTGATTCTATTGGTTTACAAGTAGGTGTAGGATAAACGCATTAATTGTAATATGATGTTTAAAAACCGAGGTTTGCGCAGCTAGCGGGTGGGTGGTCTAGTGGTTAGAGGTAGGGATCAACCAGCGAACAGTCGCAGGTTCGAGTCCCGTGTCCGGGCTTGTCTTTTAAAAGAAATATGTTCATTTCCCAGAATTCCTTTGACTTTCAGTGTTCTAAATTAACCGTAATCGTCAATTCAGAGCAGGTTACGAATTGACGATAATAATAATAATATATTTGACAATAGCAAGTTTCACTGCCGAGAAAGGCCCGGGTTTTTATGGGAGAATGGACAAACGGAATGTTTTTTTCTTCTCCCGTGTCCACTTGTCCCGCTTGAAAGGGGGAAGCATGTGAGCACCAAACTTGGAATCATGATGACTAGGATGGCAACAAAAACTTGCAAACCATACTAAATGAAATGTGTTTCCACGTTCGTACTACAGAGCATTTAACTGGTAAAACGAAGTGTAGTAAACGAAATGAAGTTGTACATACACGAAATGTTCTTGTACGTATTTGTATATATTTAATGTTTTTATCTCCCTTTTAATAACATCAAGGTTATCGATCACCGGTTTATACCAGCAAATCCTTTGATTTTGCTGATCGGTCTTTTATCAGTCTAAATAAAGATATTACTACTATTTATTATTATTATTATTATTATTATTATTACTATTATTATAAGTACAACTGATGAGCATACGATGGTGACAATTTTTCTCTTTTAATCCAAGTGTTCAATCTCTCGTCAAGATTTCCAGCACAAACCTATACCGCACCCGCCTGAGTTCTGCGATCATGTTTCTCGCTTCTGAAAACGAACGCGTCAGGGTTTCAACATGATATCCCTGATCTCCCGCACCTTTGAAATGTCCGTTATTCGGTGTCCCACGGCGATTTTAACCGGCATCCCACGGAACCCCCAACTTGTAATGCAGAGGATTTTTACTTACACTTAACGCTTGACTTGTTCGCACCGAGTAATCCCGTTGGAAACTGTATAAAAGGGTTCCTTTTCCTGATTACTAACCGTTATGCCAGTCAACTACAACAAATGTAACCATAAGCATATTTTTATTTCCCTCAGCTATTGTATTCTTATAAAAATAGATTCCATTTTTCTGTGCCAAAATGTTGAAAGAGGTCGTCACAACAGATCTTCAACGACGAGTGGCAAAGTGCACTGTGCAATATTTCGTGCAACTAGCGTCGCAACGCCATTGCGCGACAAGTTGCAGAAACCGTTGCAAAAAGTAAAATCGACTTCTACATTTTTGTACAACTTGTCTCGCGACAATTTCACTCGTTGCAAGGTATGTTACACAGGTCAATGTCTTCTGCAACTTGTCTTGCAATGCTTGCACTTGACAATGCACAGTCTAATAGCACCTTAACGGAAATTCTTATCACATTTTTACGTCACCTGTAATGTAATGCAGCAGCAAGAATGGTTCAGCAGCGTGTATTTAAATACTGCTTTCACTTTCCTCTTTAAAACGCTGGTTACAATTCTTAGCACATTTCTTAAATGTTCAGAAGCTCTCAGCCCCCAAATAAAGACGCCAACAAGTATTTATGCTGCCAAAAGTTTACACCTCGAACTCCAGTAGTACACTAACCTTGAATTAAAACCGCAAATACCATTAAAGCTTAAGAACAGCTTTGTTATTTACAATGTAGCCCCCACGCTCACACGCTTCGTGCTCGACCTTTCCCTGTCGATCCGAGCATGAAAGTGGATCACACGACCGACTGAAATAACGACCATCATAACCTTAATTTAAGTCCGTTTTGCCCAGATTTGCACCATCTTTGGTACCTCGCGAGTTTTTCTCTAAATTATATTACACATTTTTCTTTCTTCTTTTGCGGTCGTGGAGCAGAATCGTCCTGGGTAATCGCAAGTATTTTGCGTTTTACAACCTGTCGTGCTTTATTGTAATCATTTCTTTCCATTCAGTTAGTATATTTGATTCACTTGGAAGAATTCATCCAAGTTCAAGTCGTGAGAACGACGCTAGGACAGGCTAACCCTAACCAAATTATTCAAACTTTACCTTCTTAACAAATCAGGACTTCAGTAATGTGTAGATTGGGACAGCATTAGATAATTATAAGATAGGATGCAAGAAGATTTCTGTGCCCGCCAGAATGAGGACTCCCACCAAACCTATTGTTTTCACCTCGTCAACTGGTCGGCTTCACCCAATGTTATCAAATGCTAACCGTGTAGATTTTAACGAATTTCCATTCCCACAGAAAGTATAAAACAGCCGTGTCGTAATAGGGATCAACTGAGACCGAAAAATTCAGCAAATTATTCGAATGAATTATTATTAATAATAATAATAATAATAATAATAACTTTATACTTTATTTATACTGGAAGATATATCAGTATTTAAAAAAACACTGGTCTTAAGATGTCCCGTCTAGCTAATAAAATAATACTATAGAGCATACGCACTTCCTCGCTTATGAAAAGTGATACAAAAATAAGAAAACTAATGGAAAGGTAATATGGGAAAGCTACAGGGTGCAGATTCCTTGGTACAGTTTATGAAAATAACAGTTAAAAAGTACACATTCGGGTTACAAGGGAAAATCATTGACTGAAAGTCTTAAAGAAGTTTTATAATGACCGTTATTTAACTCTCAAATCTGAGGCACTGAAATTTGGGCCACCAACGTTAACATCGAACTTGAATAATCCAACACACGTGCCTTTACAATGGCAATCCTCACGACGCCTTGCAAGGTATACCAGGGAGTTTCTGTTGAAAAGAAAAAAGAAAAAAGAAATACAGGGCAATTAACTCTTATTTCGATATCCTTGGTTATTGGTATTCACAACTCAGATTTTATCCCAGATTGACGATTTTCAACACTGCAATGAGTACAAAAAGTACGGGTCAATACTGTTGATGGGTGCATTTCCTATTACAGCGTTTTGCAAAATTTCATATACTTGTAACTATCAATGGTTATACTTGAAACTATCAATGGTTATGGAAATAAAAAGAAAATTGAAAAAACAACAACAATTTCTTACTGCTCTCTTTCAGATTGCAATGAGACAGGACTCCCACACTCTATTAGCCCAACAAGGTGTCGGCCAACGGTCAGGTGACTGTTGGTCGTCTGTTGGCTGACCGTTTACCGACAGTCAGCCAATGGTTTTCTGACACTTTTTGTGGGAGTTGTTGTTCCAAATTACCGACATCGTAGGGCATTACGATACCTTTCGACGCTTTCCAACTGGATCAAAGTTGACATTTCCATAAATTAACAGAGCTAGATCCTTGAAGTTCCTCTGCATAGCAATAGAAAGTGCAGTGCTCCCTTCCTGGTATAATGACATAAAGAATCGGATGTTCATGCTTTGTAAGCACAGGACTAAATTGAGAGAAGAAAGTTAAGCTTAAATAGATGATTTTTGATGGTGGTTATACAGTATATGTACTGTTTTTTTCTGACATCGTTAAAGCAGGCATATGAAAACAAATTAACGTGGAAGTGACAAAAAAATGTTGACCCAGAAGCCAGCTGGGGTTGATGATGTCTAGGAGCACAACTTTGATGTGCGATATAGGTTAAGGTCTCACCTGCAGCTTGTACTAAATCTTGGCACATGTGTTCCACCACTTTTCTCCCATTTATGCGAGAAAAAATACTTTTTTGGAAACAACCAATGTGAGTGTTATTGACACTGCCAGCAGCAATGTCAATTCCAAATTAGCTCTGGAAGACCTCATTATCTAATATTGTTTATTATCTAAATATATTATTAATTATTCCACTCGATATCTATTTACTCATCTACTTATTTATTTATTTATCTTTACATTTATTTACTTATTTAACAGTATTCAATGTGCCACCCACCATTTAAAATAGCACTGACTGCTCAAGGTCTCACATTAATTAAAGTGAACTGAAGAGAAAGCTTTTAAGTGGTGAAGCTTTCAAAATATTAAAAATTACAGTATTTAAAGCAGCCTACTCTCAGGCCATAACAAGTTCAGTCAACTGTTACACCATGAACCAATGTGCTGAGCAGTGACTTACATTATCCTCAATGGATGCATCACATTCAGGCTCCAGGAGCAGGCGCTTGGCGATATTAAGATGGCCATGTTCACATGCACACATCAGTGCTGTTGACCCATCCTGGAATTGCAACAGATGACATCTATTAGTACAGGTCAAGAGTATAGCTATTACTCTGTCAAGATTATCAAACAAAAGTTGATTATGAAGACCAAAAGAGTTGGGTCTCACTTCGTCCTGTGCATTAACATCAGCTCCAGCCTCTAGGCATATCTCAACCATATCCATCCGTCCTCGACTGACAGCCAGCATTAGAGAACTTTGGCCAGTCTGATTACAAACATGAAATCAGGACAGTTGAGTTGTGTTCAATAGGGTTCAATGAAATGAAAACCATCAACTTACATCATCAACTTGTTTGTTGACGTCTCCAGTTCGAAACATTTTCCTGGCAATTTCCTTGTCATCTTCTTTTGCAAATCCAGCTAGTGCTGCCATCATGACAGGTGTGTATCCAGCCTGTGGATTATTCGGAGTAGCAAAAAAACAGTCTTGAACCCTTTCCTGCCCAAAGGGTAACCCAGTGACAAGTACCATTGTCTGGTGTTAGCCAGAGTATTAAAGATCTAAGTGGCACTCTTGGCATTAAAGAATTAATACAAGTTTAAGTTTTACTTCAGTTCAAAATAAAACAAGGATGTTGGTAATCCACTAAAAGTAAAACTAGTAAACAAGGGACACTCATACCATCAATCAATCAACCAATCAATAAATAGGATTTATTTAAACATGGTGATAAAGCTATAGCAGCTAATAAGCTGATGTGGCCATGTTATGAAAGATACAAATTAAAGTTATTTACATAACTAGTGAACTACAATGTAACTAGAAAAGTACCTTCGCATAAAAATACAAAGAAGTTATCACTGTTGGCATCAGTGGTAAAATATCACTGTGAGTCTTAATGTGTTTCAAACTGTGTGCCATTTATAAACCTTTCAACTAATCTCTTAAAATTATTGAAATCTTTGTTAGTGAGTGAACTGTCCAAATGGACCAAAGTAGTTCCACTTCATCAAGGTAGTTTTCCTGGCAACAGTTACCTTGTTTGGCAAGTTCAGGTTCATTAGTCCTGTTTGCAGTAACACACTGACAACCTTCCAGTTTCTGAAGGACACTGCATAATGTAGAGCATTGTTCCCCTGCAATGCACAACAAGAACAACAACAACACAAATAAAAAACTTTACGTTTACTGCTGAAAAGAGATCATCAACATGGTAGTGAACCCAACAGTTTCTCAGGACATGTTGTGTGAACCCATTTGAACCCAGGAGGATGGGAACTCACTCATTGATTTAAATGCTCAAGAATTTTGGAAAGGGAGAAAGCCCATCTGATGCTCAAACTACTACCATTGAAGAAACGTAGAAAGTGGATACAAAGCAGACACCCCCTGTGTGTGCACTGAAACATTAATGTCCTGTTAGTAATGTCAAGACCAGCCATGTTAAATGCAGCATTATTTATTATATAATTACCACAAGCTTAAACCCACCTTAAACATGCAAAGTGACCCTGTGCGCACGAAAGTACTTGTTTAATAAATGTTTTTGACCTCTTGTTGTTATGCTACATTAGACAATTAGAAACTGGTATTTATACTTTACATAATGTTACCTTACAGTCTTGATAATGGCATCATAAGACACTGAAATATTGGCTTTTAACAATGACTTTTGCATGCTCATGCTTTAGCAAATGGTTTCTGATCAAAAATTATTATTGTATTAATATCAATATGACTAAAACAGCTAAAGGAGTACTCAGTATTTCTCAAGTGAAACTGTTGCCAACAGACTTCCACTTAAAAATGGACTTTGAATTACTTAATCTCTCTCCAGAAGTCATTCAACAAAGTAAAAAAATATGCTACAATTACTATAACTTTTGTGACTGTCTAAGCAC
Source organism: Astreopora myriophthalma (assembly GCA_014634185.1). NCBI lineage: Eukaryota > Metazoa > Cnidaria > Anthozoa > Scleractinia > Acroporidae > Astreopora > Astreopora myriophthalma. The sequence goes on along the minus strand of BLFK01000983.1, from coordinate 273,867 downwards.
TGGTGCAATCCCTGCCTAGGTTATGAATTTGGGTAGCTTTAGAAAAGTCAATACAGGTATTTAAATGGACAAGTAGATTTTTAATTTGAAGTCCGTTTACCTTTTTTCAGAAAACAAAACTTACATTGCTGTCAACCAAGTTCATTATTGTCTCCAACAGCATATGAATTTGATTCTTGAATATCATCACCAGACCTTTGATCAGCTCTGAGTCACAGTCCCTTGAACTGACACAGTGGAACCAGTTGCTTTCCACAGTACTCATGCATGAGATCTGACAGAAATATCATTAACTGTATGTTAGTTTGTACACTGTGTAAAACCAAAACCAAGAAAGATAACTAGGTTGATAAAAGGGCCAAGTGATGGGGATAACACAGCCACAGTTTGGCTGTGTGTTTTCTACAGCATTTCCTACAATAATTCAGAGATCACAAACAGAAGGATTCTGTTCACATTTTAATGAACTTTGCATGCTTGGAAGCCTTTCACACTTGACAGACTGACAGACTGACTTGAATTGATCAAGTTAAATAAACAAGTCAAGCCAAGCCAAGGCTCAAAGCAATAAAGAAGAAATAGTGACTTCACACGCCCTCCAAATTTCCCAATTGTTACATTGACAAGACGCAATAATTTTATCCTTTTTCAGACTTAAACAAAATCTGATGGACCCTTGTAAAAAGAACTGCACAGTAGCAAGATTAAAAACCAAACCAAAAGGACCACAACTATCATACCCTCAACACATCCACATCAAACAGCTAAGTTACTGTACTACCAAAATAGGAAGGAGGGAAATAAAAATTATGTGTGACCTCTTATTGCAAGACAAAAACCAATGGTTTAAACAGTCTTGCTGTTAAGCGAGGTTGGACTGTACTCATTTTGATGAGTGGAAGTAAAAATATTTGAAGCATTTTTAAGACTCCAGTGTCAGTCAATGGCTTTTCATAACTGTGTGCTTGGCAAAGACTGAAACTGACAAAGAAGCTGTTTTTAGAGGGGTCAAGTGGTCTGAGACTTGACTGCAAACTTGACTGTGAATTTGAAAACCAGTCCCTTCGTAAAATTGAAACTCACAACTCAACCTAAGAGAAAATATTTGCAAAAATTGAAAAATTTTCAATCTCTGCCAAGCCCATGCCCATTTCAGGTTAAGATTAACATGTACTAGTACCATCTGTTCTCTTCCAATTTCCTTTCCTTTATAAAGGTGACCATTCAAGAGCTTGCATGCCACAACAACTTCATCAGTTATTCTGAAAGGAAATATAAAGCAAATACAAGATGTGAATAGCTGTTGACAAATCCTCTTTATCTGGGGCCATGAGATTAATTTCTACAACATAATCTTTTCCCACAAGCATTACCGCAAATGCTGGCTAAATAGTCACACATCATTATTTCATCCACAGACCCAATATTTTGGCAGCCTGCATTACAATAAACAAAGCCAAAGGAAAGTACTGCTCAGTGGCTGAGAGTGGTCATACTGCAATGGATTTAATTCACATACTCAAATTTTGAAAGAACAAGTAAAACACTAGCAAAGGGTTCCAACTGGAAGAGGGAAAAAGGTAGAAGGAGTGGGGGTTAGAGTGTGGAGTGGGCAAAGAACAGAATGAAAAAGCGACAGGACCTTATTTCATTGGAATCTCCCTTTGTGGTTTGATTATGTTATTATAGCATACCAGAAGTACTTTTATCAGTTCTTATTACTATGCAAACAAGGCCCTTACAACAAAAAGTGCTCATTAATGTAACATCACCAAACTTCAAGTCATGCAATGTTGCATTCACTTTTGAGTCTGTCCATTGTATATTTCATGGCCCAACATGAGTGCATTAGAGCATGAAATAGAATGGTGAGTTTTAAGGAGTATTGATTCAACTCCAACTTGGAATTAAAAATGGAAAAAAAGGTATGTTGAAATTGATAGCTGCATTGCCTATTTTACCACAAAAGACCTAGGCCTAACACAGCTAACACCAATATCAATGCCTGATATTAAGAGTCACTTATCATGTTACAATTTGGAATGTCTAGAAATTTACGGGACCAAAATAAAGAAGTCTTCCGCCTGCTGGAATTCGTGTCAGTATTTGTCCAAGATAAAACTAAAGAAAGAAAGCTTTTAGCTTTAAATCCCTAGAGGTTAAAAGTATCAATCCTATTGAATTTCAAAATGGACATAAATCCCGATGATAGAAACCAAAACTGGATAACATTGCAAATACATGTGTGAAAGCTGAACAATGGTCTAAATAGATTTTATAAGAAGATAAAATTAGGAGCAGCTAAGATTCTTTTATTATTGATGACTGGTCTTCTTTACAGATAAATTAAAACCCCAAAACTTGGCCACCCTGATGTCATGTGCAAACAGATATTACTCAATTTCATGTTTCAAAGTGAAACAATGCTATATTTAATTTATTTCTAATTTAATTTACCAATTTTATTACATAAGACACAATGTGGGTCACACACAAGAGCAAGACTCCAATTGACAGTGTCAGTGCCCTTTAACACATTTGCCCCTGAACTGCCTGTAACCGCCCAAGCGGATCCATGTCCTTTCTACCCCTTGTGACGTCATCAGTTTTAGCCGTTAAGAAAAAAATTGCCCACTAACTTGTGAAGAGTAAAGAGATCTTTCAAACCATACCAGAATGAGCACAATTCACTCAAGGAAACTGGAGAAAGGCCAAAAACCACGTAACATTGACCTGAAAATCCTCAGGAAAATCTTGTTCAATTACCCACCTACCTTTCTGAGTACCTAATCCTAGGACCCGAAAGGTTTTCTTAAAACTCTGACACCAAAATAAAGCCTACTAAATGCCCAGCAAGGGACAAAAAAAAATGAGGCCGGGAAAGCGAAAAAAGAGGGCAGGAGAGAAAGCGAAATTTTGCTTTTTGCGCATGCCCGAACTTCGTAAGCAAATATTTTGCATCTGGATGAGAAGACCGTCCAGTGTACGACCCGTAAACGGGTTTGTTTAGCACGTGACCAGAAAACCCCTCGACTAGCTTCAAAACACGTTTTTCTGCAAAATCTCCAGGTGTCCAAGGGTTAAGACAAGACAGTAGGGGTGGTCACAGCCAGAGCTCATTATGTCCCTAGTAGTTCTTTATCGTCCAAGAGAGTATTTGAAGACCCTGAGAGGTGGTCCAGATGGGGTTTCACCATGTCCATGCACATTCAAGTCTTTCATTTTGAAGAGTTCCGACTGAACCTGACAAACGTTTCCATAGTAGACATTGCAAAGAAATATAGCCCTGTATAACTTAATTAACATTTAATCAGTCCCACTGTAAAATGTGAGGCCACCACTTTTTGCAAAGTGTTTAGCAAATTATCTTACTGGAAATGCTATGTATATATGCAAATTTAAAAAGCTTTTAAAATCATAGGAATAAAATTGAAACGTGATGGTTTTCAATTGGTTTGAAATTAATTCTTTGTTCTTGTGCCATGAGATTGCCCACTTCCCGTAGGGTCGAACCTCTTGCTGAACACTAAATTTCATTGGCAGTATAGTGTTGTACTTTCTATCCATATAAATCCATTGTTATCTTTGTTCATTCTATTGTTCTTTTGCCCAATCCTGAACCCCGTTCACTGAGGTACGACCCGACCCCCCACTTCTTGTACACAAGAGAACAATTACGTGACTACACTTTATGTCCATCTGCATGACTTCATAGCATTTGTCTGTGATATTACTTCTATAATAAAAACTGCCACACTTTTGGACAAGAAAGGATTTCCTTTGTTACATGCTTGAACTTGATACTGCTTATATTACCAAGAGTATTACTCCTCTTAAGCTTTGCCTCCAAAGGCCTACAATACATATTTGCACTTCAAAAGGGACTTTAGGTTCCCTTTCCAATATGCCGGCTTAATTATTATAAAAGAAATTACTGAATTTGAGAACAACGTAGATGTTAAATATCACAGCAATGAAACTATACATGACCAAAATAATGATCTTAACCTTGAGAATTCCTTCCTTTCTCAAAATCTAGCGATACAGTCGCATATCCACTTATGTAATTTAAAAATCGTTACGATAATGATGATGAGATGATGATGACCACGATGGTGATGCTGATTATAGTGACAAATGATGATGGGCCAATTCATCAAGAAACAGCAAATTGATGAGACAGCATTAGGCACCCACTGAAAGAATGCTGATGTACTGTACAATCAAAGCTTTATAAAGGACCCATACCTAATGCGATCATGACACTGGGATGTGTCCATCACTTCACTTGTCTGACTTGCACTGTCACTGCTTGGGTTGTCATTGTCAATACTTCCATCTGATTCATCCAAACTCTCTTTGCTGTGATTATGGCCCTTTCTCACATCTTTGCCTTCCCTAGGATTATTAGAATAAATACTGTGCGGCTTAGAGTTAGAGTGTTTTCCTGTTGTGTGGCCTCGGGTGGTCTCACCTGTTTTTATATTCAGATTTGAATCAAATTTAGTGTTATCAACAGAAATAAGATTAGCTTGAATAACTGGAGTGTTATCAACAACATTGATGTCGAAGTCTCCAACACCTATGGAATGCATTTGAACATTAAAACATCGCTCACAGAAACTGTCAGTTATACAGCAATCTCCACTGGCAACTGTATTTGTCCTGATATTCATGCACCGGTCACAGAAGTTATCTGTAACGCAACACTCACTGACACCAAGCGACCTGGTCTCTACAATGTCACAGGTGGTTCCTACAGACTTTGTTTTCTTGTTGGAGCATGTGTCACAAATCAAGGGCACTGAAACATTTTCCCTTCTGACTCCGACAGATCTGGTGCACACACTCTCACATCTACTGCAAAAGGAGTCCATTACACTGCAGTTTCCAACACCAACTGAGTGCATGCTGTTTTTAACAAAGCTTTGATTCCCTACTTGCTCACCCAAAAGGAAATGATTTTCTACCGATTCTAGCTGGAATTTATGTTGAGCTGTCACCAAGTTCTTTGTAAAGTTCCCCTCCTCTGTTTGTATCCTACTGGAAATTTCACTGACAACAATACTGCCCTCTTCCAAGGGATAATCACTGGCTCCTATTCCAGTGGAGATTGTTTCCAGGTTTGAACGGCAATCACATGAGATCTTGGCATCAATTTTCTCACTGCCAACAGCAGAGTCTTTCATAACTATTGGGTCACTACCACAGCCCACACTTCTAGTTTTAATATTGCTACAACGACCACAAAGTTGGTCTTCCAAAATGCTGAAATCTCCAAGAGCAACATTTCTGAGCTCCACTTTCTTTCCAGTGCCAATAGTTCTTGTTTGAAGATTGCTGCATCGGTTGCATAAATAGTTATCATCAAGGCTAGTGTCTCCTACACCAACTGACTTACAAAGTGGTATATCAATGCGATTGGCAATAATTTCATCCACTGTTTTTAGTATTGAACGAGACTTTCTTTTAGAGCATTTTCTGCATTCGGGTTCGTCATCAATGGTGCAAATACCAACTCCAATGGAGACTAGTGTTACTCCAGAACTTCCACATGTCTGAACCGCAACATTGGCACTTGTTTGTTGTGGCTTCACTGTACTATCCACATGAAAACTGTCAGCTAAACTAGGATGCTCTGTGCTGGTCCCTGTTGAGTGCACTGATGGCTTTGCTGAGACCGCTGCATTTGTTGTGACAACAGCAGGAAGAGCTTCGCAGGAAAAGTCTTTCTTTTCTATTGATACCTGTACTCCTTGCTGTTCTGTGTACAGTAGTGCTCTTCCCTCCCCAACCCCAACTTCTTTTGTGAAAGATCTCATCATACCAACCCCGACTGATCTTGTTTTAGATTTCTTTGCTTCAACTCTCGGTGATAGGCCATCGTTTGCATAGGTTTCTTGATCTGACTGACTCTCTGTGCTTATGCATACTGACTTCATCGGCTTCTTCTCAATCCTTGGTTCTGTTTGGCAGCAGGAACAAACATCATTCACCGAGCTGTCACCAACACCAACAGAATTCAACTTTACTCTGAGTCTTTTCTTGAGGAGTGAATAATCATCATCGTCATTTTCAGTATCACTCTTGGACCCTCTGGAATGAACAGTGTTGCATCCTGTATAGTCAGCTGATCTGGTTCTCTTCCTTGCCACTTTTGACTGCAGCTGTTTAATAAGTTGTCTCTTTTCCTCTTGTAATACCGATATACGAACTTGCAATGTTGGTACATTTCTGACCTGTTCCTCAAGCTCCTTCAAGCGAACAAGACTCAGAGCCATCTGTTCACGAATTTTCATCAAACACTGTTTTAATTCAGATTCTGGTGGCAAGTTGGCAATTGAAACTTCTAAAAGTGAGGTACTTGGTCTCAGGATAGGTGAGTGTACACCCCTGGTACAAGGCACCATGATGGGCTCATTAGGGAACTCAAATGATCTACTGCTGTAGTGTCCATCTCCACTGCCACTGAGTGAACTCAATGGGGATAAGCTCCTTGGAGTTGAAGAACATGGACTACTGGCATCAATATCTGCTAAATTCCTCCAGTCACCACCCTCATAATCAGACATACTATCAAAGTCCAAGTCAGGTGGATGGATGTTGTGCTTTGCATGAGTGTTGTAATCCTCATAATCTAAACTCACTGGAGACTGCTTTGCTTTGATGTTAGCAACACTCTTGAGAAAGAAGGGTTTTGACATCGCAACTTGGGAATGTGAAGGATGATGTTCAAGATGCACTTCCGCCAACTCTCAAGTGGCTCTAAAAATCAGTAATAAAGAAATCAAGTATGAAATGCAACACATCTAATATGTTGATACGATAATAATCAATACTAATTTAAAGGGAGTATGTGAATTTTGGTTTAAACATAGCATGTTTAAGATGTCAACAAATCAAATAATGATGCAGTTTTTTGTTTTGTTTTGTTTTGTTTTTTTAATTTAAGGCGAAGTTGTTGCAGTGAGGCTGTTTACTGTCTGGTTCAGTTATTACAGATGGCAAGGATGGAAATGGATTCTGAAGTATCCCAATCTTTTTTTTGACGAAATGGCCAAAACATGGATATGGATGGATCTTTTAACAAAAAGTCACTCTGTATCATACTCTTGAATACACAGTAATAACCCACCCACAAGTTAGGGCAATAAGGAACAATTTTTGTCCACTTTGACCAGAAATTAGCAAAACCCATGTGATGTGCCCCTGTAAGTAATGCAGTGACCGGCAATAAATTTTTCCTCAGGATACCCCTTACTCTAAAATGATCGCCTATTTAAAAACCCTTCTTTCCTTGTTCAAGGAAAAACATTTTTTTTTTAATTTTGAGCTTAAGAAGGAGGCAAGAAAGGTTAATTTGAATGAAAACCAAAGAATATTAAAATGAAAGCCATTTTGGAATAAGGTGTGTGCCAATCTTTTGTCAACCATACAGGTCAAAGCAATCAAATAAAAGATCAGACAAGAAGAAAGCCTTCATGTCTGAATAAATGCTCCTTGGCATAAATACATGGTCAACAGTTAGGGACATTGATTAATATGCACTCTAATGAAATGAACATTCATCTTCCTGTAGAGATGACCGTTTCTTGACTACATTCAGCATGGATCAGAAATATAAAAATAACCTGTCACTTACAGTAAATTTTAAAATGATCAAAAGTACAACTTAAGTATGTCCTCTTTGAACACACTGTGGAGTAAATGTTGGGTGAAAGGAGAAATGCCCCAATGCTTTGGCATGTGATTCCGCCCTGATAGATGCATAACTTACAAGCGTATACCAGTTTTGCAATGTATTTTTTCCCTTTACCCAAAGCATGCCTAAATTTCAACTCACTTAAAAGATAAGACAAAAGCATGAAAACTGAGCAGAAAACACTTTTGGACTGTTTCCATCCTGTTGCCTTCACCTTTCATAAACATCTTGTCACAGTTCCAATTTTCAAGAATAGACCAAATCTAACTTCAAGGGTCCCTTAAGTATTTCCATCACAACCCTTTAATTGCTATATTCCACCTACTAAAATAAACCCTATTAACATAATAAACATTTATGGTTATGATGCTGAGACATTAACCAGAATAGTCTCAGACTAACGAATAAGAAGAGAAAAAATATCCCGTATACGTCAGCTGCTCAATAAATCCTTCCTATATATAACCAAGATCAATGACTCGCCGTAACATCAAGACTGTACTTTAGTTAACGTATTGTCTTCTCTCAATGAAAGGTCCTACGAAATAACAATGCTACTAATCCTTCCACTGAGTTCAGTGAATGAGCTGGCGGTATTTAAGCTTACTTTTTGTACTGAAGAGCACCGTGTCGGAACCCACAAAACTCATCGCTAAATTCACCATTCTCTGATCACGTCGATTCTGTTTTGAAGTAATATAACCCTTCAAAAGTAACGACAACGGAAATTTCAACGTCGGACTTCAACAACGTGAAAACAACTGGGAACTGTAGTAGTAATAAAGCCCCGTTTACGACTGACTGACATAATCCGAATTATATAAACGTTGACCTCAATTTCACAAGTAAAAAAAGCTATATAAGATCGCTAATATTAAGTCCGTGTTTTCAACTCACAGGAAGGCAATGTTTGCGTGCTTTGTGCTTCGTTCTCTTGCCACTCTCACCAAAGATCAAACAACAGCATAATGCCTGCTCGAGCGCGAATCGCGCCCGCTCAGATTTCAACCATTTGCAAACGATCAAGAATTTGTTGGCGTCATAGTTGGGAAAAATACGTTTGTAACGTCGATCATATTACTGCCACGAATTACCGGTATGCGATTTTAGAAGCTATCCATAAGTGGGAATCTCGCTTGCTGCAAATGAGCAAATGAACAATGTAAATTTCACAACAATTGTACGTGCTGGCCAACCGCAACTTCGATATCTCGTGACATTTGTTCATTAGGTAGGCTAAACATTATCACTCTGACTGATGCCATTGACACAGATGAGAAAGAAAAATACCAGGTCTTAACACATGTTATGTACAAATATACCATACGGACGGGCTAATCAACGCGAATCAGGCAAACTTAAACCGGTCGCGCAATTAAATCAGTCGCACAAAAATAATCCTCTCCACCTATTAAAACAACAGACACTCTAATCGTGTGCCGTATCTCGGTTAAAAAGATTAAATTAACGTCGCTCGATTCTTGGATAGTGCCAAAAGCATCCTCGGAAATATAAAGTTTGATTGTCCCTAATTTGAGAAAGTGGTCCTAAGGAATTTTGCGGGTGACCCGTGGGTGAATGTTTTAACTCCTTTGGCAAGTTTAATCCTGTGATTAATATTGGCAATTGTACAAAAATCCATCAATTTGGCCGGGAAGACAAACGAAATTTTGTCGTTTTTATGCACTGAGAAGATACATTCAACGCATATTATAGTGATGCAACCCTTTCCATTCGGCTTCTATTGTAGCTAAAAATTGCAGGAGGTAATTCATTTTTCACAAACAATAAACCGTTCTTGCTGATGAAACATGGCCTCATGCGGAGAAGGCAATTAAGCATCACGAAATGTTACGTTCCACTAAAACAAAGCAACCCTTCGGAACAAACTTTGTACCCTAACCTCTAAGAACCGTTAGGATTTAGAGTACGGACCAGGCAAGGTGTACAGTAACACAACGTACGCCATTATCTTCAGCATAAACAATTATAAGAAGTTGCTAATTTAACACAGTACAACCGCAAGAAGAAGGGTAAACATTGCGTACCTGTTTAACGAGTGTACTGGCATTCGACGTTATCTTGAGCTTTCTTCGAAAACTGAAATGCAAAGGAAGAAATCAGCAGTACGAAACAGCCTTTGACAACGTGGATTGTTAAACCACATCCGAAACAGATCAAGTCTAGATGCTTTGACTTCCTTCCTTTGCGGAGCTAACCTTCGAAATCTGAAGCATCGACTTCCTTCGTATAACCTCAAGGGCAAACGTCGCGACAGGACTCAGCGATTCCTTTGCGCAGGTACTGGTTACTCGTTTATTCGTAGTCGTTGATTGAAATTTAAAATGCAACAAGGCACAGTGAAGTCCAGATGTGTTTTACATTACAAAAGAACCTAGGGAATATTTTAAATAATCACTTGAGAAAACGTTCCACGAAAAAGCCCATTATCGTTGCACTGCAAGAAATCATTAAACCCTGATTGAACCATTTAGTCTGAAATCGACAGACCATACATGTGGTGTTCGATTTCAAAACGGGAGTAAGCTTAAATTTCCATTCAATTTTCTACCTACCAGAGGATTTCATTGGGGCATTCCAATGTCAGTCCTTATGGTGCAAGAAATCATGCTCTTATACTCTTGATAACAGATTGTACTTCAGTACGTAGAAACGGAGCCGTCAACACAACGAGGCTTCAGCTAACAGGGTTCCGAAGGGCAAGAAGATGTGCCGTCTCTTGTTTGAGTTGTTTAAACCATACGCTTACCTGTGCTAGATTTCTGTGTGGCCGGGTGGTCCTGTTCTACTTCTCCTTTGTTAAAACCAAGCTTGGATGTTTGCAAAATGCTTAGGATTGAATTATTCTTCACGAACCGGGAAGGTTCCTTGAGACGACATGGTCGACCGCATTGCAGTATTTGAACGGATGTTTCTTTCTTCTATATCGGAACCCGGTCGGCAGCATAGAACCACATTCAGTGTGACCCATGAATGACTTTGAGTGACACTCAGACACAATGTGTCACGCAAGGTAAGTGGGTGACAGTTTCACCCAGTCCTGAGGTAACGAAGGTACTAGTAAAGTCCGTCTGAGACGAGTAATGCGTCTGTTTAGGCGCCTTTTAGACGAATAATGCGTCAGTCGAATAATGCGTCTGGTGCGTATTTCCCGTGTTTAGCTTGACAGAAAATGCGTCTCGGACAAATTATCCGTCTTCCAAGACAAATACGGCCAACACGGATCATTTCTGAACCGGCCTGAAAACTCGAAAACCCAGCAATGTGAGAAGCGGGAAGTCCAATTGTGGGAAGAATGCCCAGTCCCCCAGAAACAGCTAACTGTGAGTTCTGGCAGGTACATTCACTGTTCTAACCTGGTTCTAACTTTGCCTTACCAAAATGGAGTGAAAAGGTTTTCGCCTTTCATTAAATATAATTTAATTTAAAAATTTGATAATATAACAGGAACTATAACGCTAGTTTAGCACTTAGGTTGCGATTTGTTTCTCCGAGCAACCAGCCAACTGCTAATGTTATCGTTTAAACACTATCCTTATTCATGAATTTTTCAAGTTCAAAACAGGTCATACTGTCCCAATATTTCATCTTCGCATCAATATTATGTCGTTCCTCCAAAAGACCAAACTGTAGACACTCCGTTTGTACTTGGCAGATGCGTTGCCTTACGGTTTAAGCTGCATTAAAAACTCATCTTCTCAGTCATCAAGTGTTCAATTGTTAGCGTTCTTCAACAAAAATAGTCTCTTGTGGATAAAGTCCAAGTGTCTGTAATGATTCTGTTGTATCCAGCGCAGAAAGCTACCAAACAAAACGATAAAACCAAATGTTAACTAACTGTTTTCAAAACGTACACGAGTCAAGTCTGTCAGTGCCAACGACATGAGCCTTTCCTTGCTGGTATTGGCAAACTAATTGTGTACACGGCAGTATTCTGTTTCAAAAACATGGAGACCCCTTACGAAACCGGAACACTTAAAAAAAAATTAAAATCAGGCAGGCAAAAAAAAAAAAGAGAGAGGACTGCCTAAAAAATTATTAGCCCAAAGTTAAGGGGCCAAATTGAGTGTATTAGCGGCGCCACACAAACATTGGGCTAAAAGATTCGTTCCTTTCAACTGAGTAACACCTTGCCTTGGGGTTCAGCACAAATGTGTATATATAGGTTTCTTGCAACATATTTCTGTGATAACACTTACATCTCTCCGGGGAAAATTTGTCACCACTTTATATTCACTGTCCAGAAATCCTTTCGTCTGAACAAAGGTTAACACAACCTAACAAATACAAAGAACATATTAATTTCTAAGCCGGAAAACAGATAACAGCGAGAGGGCATTGAAATTTTCCTGGGTTCCTTGAGCTTGACAGCTTGGGCATTATAACGTTATTCCAGCCCCCCTTTGGAAATGATGAGAAATTCAAAGGCATTTCTGTAGTTCGATGCCAAGGACGACTGTGATCTGCGTACGCATGGAATGGGGATTGAAGTGATGGATTGAAACCTGTGTCTTGTTGTAGATGACTCGCCAGCTATAATTACTTCATAACTTCCTATTAGACTGACAGTATCATACTAAATGTGCAGCGTAATTTTTGTACAGACGCAGTGTTTATGTTCTGTCCTTGCTCCACACTGTCTCTCTCCACCCAGGTGTGTACATACTGTTCGTTTTAACCCAGCGATGGTCTGCAACCTGTCCAATTGCTTCATGTTGCTGAAACCAGGATACGCTCCGGCCGAGTGGACCGGTATGGACCCTTGTGAACCAAACAAACCCCTTTCAATGCCTCATTAAATGTTGCGGAAACTCTACTAAAATTATGCCCCTTAACAGAACAGTGTTTTCAGTCTTCTTTGTTTGCTCTTTCGTTTTAAACATCTCAAACAAATCCAATTGGCTTTTTTCGCTTTTGTTCTGTGGCTGTGCAATCTATAGTAGAAATGAATAGATCAGACCTGCAGTGGGTTAGTAGCCAGGAATCTTCTCGTCACAGTGTCTCCGTTGGGAAGCCTGAACCGGAGGTTAGAAACAGGGGCGGTACATTCGGACCCAGGCTCTGAAGGAAGGTGATCCATCAAAGACAACCGTTGGGCCTATAACGAATGAATGAAGAACAGTTATGTTTGCTATGTTACGTATTTGAATAAATATGAATGGTTAGGGTTGGGTGCAATAAAAAAAGGTTGTTTTTTTTTTCCGAGCATTAATACCAATTGTATGAGTCACATTGGCCGAAGCGGAAAATACCATAATACTCTTTCTTTGTCCCCCCAAATTTTGAATAAGCACTGTTTTTGTTTTCTCTTGATACCACTGTAAGTCCAAAGAGAAACAGGAAACAATGCTTAGGCAAAATTTGGAGGGACAAACAAAGAGTATTATGGAATTTTCCGCTTCGGTCAATTGCAAATCCGGAGGGCGGAAAAAAAATGTAGGCCCGGTCCAGATCGGCAAGCGGATATGGATCCATTTTAAAACAAAATTGTTTTTCTTCGATTTGAGGTAATAAATTCCTTTGCAAATTCTTTCTCGGATAATGAAATGGAAAAATACTGACACAGCTCTAACTTTTCACCTAAATACAAAAAAACACCGCGAATGAGTTTACAATCTAAATACTAAGTTTTGCAGGCTGCACAATGCGCTTTTTGCGTGGTAACTAAACTCTTTTAAAAAGAGGGTGAAAGAAGTCAAAGAAGAGGGGTCCAAATCTTCTAGGGTATTCGGTCCAACTTCACTAGGACACCAGGTCTGCGGGCTTTTGGGCTGGCTCCGCCCCTGAAAACCACACGCGTGTCCTGTGGCATTTTGCTTTGGTCAGACGACGGAGAAACGTTTAGGACATAATTCAGAATTTGTTCATTTTTCCGTATTTTCAGTCTCCTGATGGTATACTTTCAACTATTAGCAAATTCATATGAAGAGGATACTACGAAAAACATCGAAGCTTATCAGGTGCACACGCAATTATTATACCTCTTTAAGTTGTGCTTCATGTAAGGCTTGTTCTTCGTGGAGCTTTTTGGAGAGTATTTCCTCCTCTTCTTGTCTCCTCTTCTCTTCAGCCTGTGTAAAAGTTAAGCGTTTAGGTGACTACACGCAGGTTTAAGTTGGTTTTAGAGGTCTCCGTTTTCACACAAAGCCTAACCCTAACCCTAACCGCAGGGAGGGTGGGTAGGGGTGTCTTTCCCAAGGAGTTTATTTCAAGGACAACAACAAAGGAATGATAACTGTTACAAAGTGTCTTGCTTTCATTAAAGAAATACTTATATTCTATCGACAAGGTTACACAAACCGTTTGCAAAATGGACACAATTTTTTTTTTATTTTTAGACAGTGCAAAGTTGCCAATAAACATGCAAGCCTTCATCAACCTTGGCTCTGTCTTGACGGAGCGATGCTTGGTATGCCTCATCCTGTTCTCTCTTCACAAGTTCCCTAGCTTCTCTCTCGTCCTGGAAACAAAGTCGGAATAGGGTTAGGGTTAGATGAGGGTTAGCCTCAACATAGTACATCGTTATTTAAACCCCTCCCCCAGTCTTTCTCATCAAACTGTTCTTACTCCTCTCGCCCTATTCTGCTCTCCCTCTTAAGCCTGGTTCCCACTTGTGCAATAAACACAAGCAGAAGCACAAAAATAAGCCCACAGTGGGGTAAATTAATGTTCACACTGCAACCAGGTGGACAATGAGACATGGTTTGATGACTCTGGTTCAGAAATAAAGGAACGTCACTTGAAAAGTTACAATTCACGACCCAACATTTTGACACTCTTCCCTAGTGTCTTCATAAGGGGTTCCTAGTGCGTGTCTAGCGTCTTCTGATGAAGGCACTGGGCAGGAGTGTTGAAACGCTGGGTCGTGAATTGTAACTTTACAGTCATTAAGTTACAGTTACAGTCAGTACTTACAGTCATTAATCACTAAACCAGAGTAGCATGAAGCTATGTCTGATAAGCCTACAATGTTCTCACACATCAAACAATCACAAGAAAATGAGGCATAAGTGTAGTAACCTGCTTGTCTGGAGGAGATCTGAAATGACTGTTTCTAGATGGTAACCAAAAAGTGAGCTACTCTTAATTTTGACCTTTGTGCTCACCTCATGCTTACTTCAAAAGCCTTTCCCAGTAGGGAAGAAAGGAAGGGCATGAGATAAACAGAAGCACAAGGAAATGGTAAAGTTTCCTTTCTTGCAATTATATTTATGCTTATTTCACACCAGTTCCTTTTCTTGTGCTCATGGTTATTTCACAGGTGGGATCTAGACTTTAACAAAATCGTTTTCATGCTTCCCACACCATCACTTCCCTTGACAAAGTTGGGATGAGGTTTTTATGATAATTTCTGGAGACACAATACATTCAGCTTGCCACTCATGAGTGGATCACTTGCAAGATGGAGGACACGATGAAGGACATGGTATTGGTACCTCCTCCCTAATTTCAATGTCCATAGCTTGTTGAAATGTGTCATGTGCACTCATTAGTCCCGTCATGAGTTCATCAAGGGTCACTGAACCTGTTTTTGTCACACAGAAAATACAGCACAAGACCAATTAGAATAATTTTTATTTGATAAAAAAGTTATGCCAGTTGCTGTGAACACCAATAAACCATCCATCTCACTGGAATCTCTTTCTAAAAGAAACAAGCTTGGAAACAGCAAATCGTTCTACAGCGAGGGGTTTGATGCCTACCATACTGTGAATAAGCCTCCACAAAGGACATCACCTCATGAAGAAGAGCAACTCGTAACTCAAACATACAAATTTCCCGGTAAGCAACGCTGCTGAAAGTATCACTTCTAGCTCAGATTAAGGTATTTTGTACACTGTAACTGAATGTGATGAAACCTATACTGAACTGAAAAAATGATCCTCACACTTTCTGGACAATTTAAGCAATTGCCTCTTATATGCACTAGAAAAATTCAAGTGACTCCAACGGGATTCAAACCCACGACCTCTGCGATGCCAGTGCAGTGCTCTTACCAACTGAGCTATGAAGCCACACAGTTGAGAGCAGGTCAGTTTGTTGGGCTCATGCAGGTTTTCCGTGAAAGGAATAATGAGTCACTTGAATTTCTAACCCGCACTTCATAATAATTTCTTTCATGCATGAAAACATGCATGAGCCCAACAAACTGACCTGCTCTCGACTGTGTGGCTTCATAGCTCAGTTGGTAAGAGCACTGCACCAGCATCGCAGAGGTCGTGGGTTCGAATCCCGTTGGATTCACTTGAATTTTTCAAGTGCATATAAGAGACAATTGTCCAGAAAGTGTGAGGATACTTTCCTCAGTTCATTTCTAACCCTCACTTCATAATCATTTCTTTCATTCATGAAACTTATACTGCACTTTTATCCAATTTAAAGTTGCAATGAAATTTGGTAAGCAATTTTACCTTGAATAACTGAACATATTTCCATAGCTGATCTGTTTTTTAACCCAACTATAAGAAGTGGATACTGCTCAGCCCCAAATCCACGGACTGTGCTTGCAGCCACACTACCAAAGTGCTGTGTCACCATATCTAAGAACCTGGCACAACAAAAATCAATCACTGCTAAAGAGTTAACCCCAGCCTGAACCTCAGTGCAGACAGACAGATGGACAGATGGATAGTAAGACAAACAAACAGACAAGACAGACATAGCATAGTATAAAATATAGTATACAATATGATTGTAGTAGTATCACTGAATAATAGCAATGATAATTCCTAATTAACAGTTTTTGTAAAGCTGCTATATGTATGTTGCAGGTAATTTTTAATTTTAGTTTTTTTTTATTAACTAGATATTTTTTCGGACTACAGTTAGTTTTATATCATTCTGTGGCAAGGATTAATGGTTAGGCCTAAGCACTGACCTGAAATGGTTAGATTTTAAGTTATGGTTATGAATAGTACCAGTACACAGCATGTACTGTATGTTCTCATTTGGCATAAATTAAGTTTTGGTTGAGGTGATTCTGGGAGTAAATAGGAATAAATTTAACTAAAATGAGGGAATTTGCAAGTTGTCCTGTGTAGTCTATTGGATATGAAGGCAGACTCTTAATCTGGAGATAGCTGGTTCAAACCTCAGTGGGTGAAAGGTAAGTTTCTTCTTTCCTGGTGAGTTGGGTTCATAATAATGGTACAAGACAGGAAAAAGATGGAAAAGTAGCAAAAAGTAAGCAAAATCTTTTTTTAAACAGTTGTTTAAGACCATAGCAGTGGAAAAAATTACCTAGTTAAAAATAAAATTACCTAAAAAAAGAATAATAACTGCAACATGTGTATATTCTAGTTAAAAATTAATCCCAGGTAAAAATTATTTTAACCTAATCTGATTTGTAATTTCTAATTTGTAATGATGATCAGCATTCTAAAGCCTTTATAACAAGTTCTGTACACACCTTGTTCTGTTAGTATCATCTGTCATGTCCCATGCCCACACGACAAAGTTACTGCTGATATAGTTCACAATAGTCTCGGAGCAAATCAACTGGCTGAGGATGAAGGACAAAGAATTCCAGACATATTTGAAAGACATATTTACTTTGGGGGCGGGCGGTTACATGGACACAATATAAAAGTTCTCTTAACGCAGCAAAGGAAGTGACTACAGGGCCTTCTGTCAATTTTCACACTTCTACTCCCACACTCCTACATACAGTGTAGATGATAGCAAGATGAAAAGGCTTGTAAAAAAAGAGACAATATTGGTCTCTCACTCTTGCCCTTACCTGCAAAACACATTTGTTAATATACTGCCATCATGATGAAGGTAAATGAGCAAAGGCCTTCTCTAAAATAAGAACAGAAATGATTTAACATACACTGACAGACACTTGTGGTGCATCAAATTGTCTTCAGGGCAATGATGAAAAGCTCTGGCATGACATTATGCTATCACAGTGACTTGCATACTGATAGCAGTGACCTACGGTTCATTTAGTGGGTAGCACAGTGGAGAACCATGCAAATGGTGGTGGCTTCAAATCCCAGACCAGACCAACACTTAATTTAAGGGAATGACCATACATTTAACAAGCGCTACAAGGTACTTCAATTTCCCCACCTACATGTACACGTACACTTACATGAAAAGTTAGTTATAACAATGTTTTGTTAGTTCTAGAAAGAGGTCTGAATTAACTCATTGTAACTACAGTTTACTGACTGTCATTCAACTTTACCTCTTTAGCTGAAGCACCTCCAGACTCCTTAATGGCTTCAGTGAGTGGACCCATGTAAAAGTGAGGGTGGATTTCACCATATCTATGTTGTAGGTCAAAATGAAATTCAGGTTAAAATTATTTCAACCTAGTTTGATTCTCAATTTTCTTTGTCTCCTAACATTAATTATTCATGATTATGCTTAAAATACAAAGGAAAATGTGAATCAAACTAGGTTGAAATAATTTTAACCTGAATTTCATTTTAACCTACAACATCTACAAGTAAAATGGCAGTCAGATAAAACAGTTCACCTGCACTTTTCTTATCTTAATTTGGTACCCTGTGCACCTTGCCAGCCACATCCAGGAGAAACAAACTGAAGAATCCCCTGTTGGCCTTCAACAGCAGATCTGCTATGCATTTCCATCACTAGCTTGTGGGCTTTCACCAGTAATGCAAAGAATGGTTGGCACCTGAAATGGTTGCACCCTGAAAGGCTGTTTTCTTATCCAGATTGCTCTATAAATGGTGTAAAACCTTGCCTGTGTTCAAGCTCTCAAATGCCCAAATAAATTTTCCCACAAACCCAAAATACAGGACTTGCTTGCAGGGTAAACTGACTCAGCTTTTAGTATGTTTGCCTGTGGTTCCGTTCTAGAAGTTATTTTTACTCGAGCATGGTGATGAACAAGAGAAGATTGTGAGGTTCAAATGGCAAATGTTACATTGTTTACAACACCACAGATGAAGTTTCACCTTTCCTCAAACTCGGCAGTAAATTTCACTAAATTTTCTGCTGTATCTGCACAGTCATTGGCCACTGAAAAGGAAAAACAGTGTCTAGACACTAAGGATTACAATTCTACTGAGTAATGATTAAGATCAAAGAGACCCCTTAAGTACCTTTGTAGCCAGGATTGCAGAAAGGAAGCTACATGTGCCATTATTATTATCAACCATGTAACCTGGCTAACCTAGCTTGGTACTAGTCCATCATCACAGTGCTCATGGGAAAAATAGACTGTTAAGTCCTCTGCCCCACATTCATGACAAACAGAAGATTAACTTTGTATCATTCCAAGAGTCTTTCTGAATTGCCTACTTACACATTTTGGTTATTAGTCTCCTAGCTCCTGGAACATCACAAAACATCTCATCATCCTCAACTTGAAAAGTTGTATCTTCA
This sequence comes from Astreopora myriophthalma, assembly GCA_014634185.1. Classification (NCBI taxonomy): domain Eukaryota; kingdom Metazoa; phylum Cnidaria; class Anthozoa; order Scleractinia; family Acroporidae; genus Astreopora; species Astreopora myriophthalma. The sequence goes on along the minus strand of BLFK01000983.1, from coordinate 254,783 downwards.
TTATCACTACTGTCATCATTAGCATCCATTTCTACGTCAAAATGTCCTGTTTTTGAGGTACTGGCCTGCAAACAAATTACCATTTCTCTCACTTTGAACCCAAAAAATTCTGATCAACACAGATTTGAGCCTGGTTTGAAACTTGCAAACCTCCCAGATATAAACAATAGCTTGCATGCAAAGATCAGACAAAAGAATAAAATGACAGCAATGACAGCAATGTACCTGTTTGGTTGGAAATAGTTGAGAGATTAGGGATTTCATAGAAACAAGACCATAGGTTTACATTCAAGGGTTTGCTTCACTGTTTATGAATCACATTTACAGTTAACCCATTGATACCTGGAGATTTTGCAGAAAAACGCGTTTTGAAGCTAGTCTAGGGGTGTTCTGGTCACCGATGGGCTATGCAGAGCTAAAACTTACCACAAACCCGTTTACGGGTCGGACACTAGATGGTCTTCTCATCCAGACGCAAAATATTTGCTTACGAAGTTCGGGCATGCGCAGAAAGCAAAATTTCGAGCTTTTACTTTTCGCTTTCTCTCCTGCCCTCTTTTTTCGCTTTCCCTGCCTCATTTTTTTTTGTCCCTTGCTGGACATTTAGTAGGCTTTATTTTGGTGTCAGAGTTTTTAGAAAACTTTTCAGGATCCTAGGATTAGGTACCCAGAAAGGTAGGTGGGTAATCGAACAAGATTTTTCTGAAGATTTTCAGGTCAATGTTACGTGGTGTTTGGCCTTTTTCTCCAGCTTCCTTGACTGAATTGTGCTCATTCTGGTATGGTTTGAAAGATCTCTTTACTGTTGACAAGTTAGTGGGCAAAGTCTTTCATAACCGCTAAAACTGATGACGTCACAAGGGGTAGAAAGGACATGGATCCGCACGGACGGTTACAGGGGCGAATGTGTTAAGACTTGTTCATTTACCTTGTCATGATCATGTGATATGCCCTTGTCACTTTTCACTGTTAAACTGTGCACTGGAAATGACAGGTCAGCATCTTGAAGGCACATCTGAAATTCACATAATGGAAAAGACAATGAAAACCTTGTGACATAATTCAGTAAAAATAATTATATATATATAATATCATAAGTGCATCTATCTACCAAAAGCAATAAGATATAGGAAAAGGGCAGGATTAGACATACATCATCAGTGACATCAACAGGCCAGCCCGTCCAACACTGATGCCTACAAGGAACACCGGATAATGAAAGAAGGTCTGCCTTTACCTACAACACGAAATAATTTAACTCAAGTAACTAAATTAAAGAATGCAAACATTTTGAGTAAATGTACTCTAATCGCATTACAACCTCTCTGAGGTGGGAACCATGTAATTTTGCAGTTTAAAAGCATAATAATAGGAGTACCAAACCCTGGTAATGACACATAATTACCTCTCCCACTGTCTTTGTGATAGCATAAGGAAGGTTGAACTCTCGGCTTCCATACTGAATATTTAACATGATCTTCTCAACGGAGTTACTGCTTTTTGAAGCTGAGCTGAAAGGAAAAAAACAAAAAAGGTAGGTTGACAGAAGGTAGTGCATGGCAGAAAACTAAAAAAAAATGATAACAAACTGCAAACTCTTTGAAAGAAAGAGTACATAAAAAATAAGGAATGTAGCCATAGCATACCTTGTTTCACCATTCATGATTCTGTTTACTGAGCATGGCTGACTTTCCTTCGGTGTCTTTGTCACCGCACAACTCACCAAAACCAGAGCAGTCTCTTCTCGCAAGTTTAAAGTGCTTAGTACACTCTGCAAAAACAAGCAAAATTCACAAAGAAATCACTTCATTACATTGTCACCTACTCCAAGAAGTAAAAAGTACGCAAGGGTTCCCACTCCAGAACTGAACGGGACTGGTCTCTTCATCAGACAAATTTATTTCATTACACTGTCATAAGAAGCAATTTATGCCAAGCAACCGCTACAAAACACATCAGAAGTTCTTGGTTTTATCACAAGGAAACATCAGGATTGGTTCCATTTAAAAGATGCTAACCTTAACCAAACCACAATGCTAACAAATCCTGCTGTGACAATCATTTATTTTGTTGAAAGGCGGCCTACTGGGTATGTGAAACAAAATGTATGCATGTATGAACATGTATGAATGTGGTGTATCACTCTTCTCACCAGCTGGAAAGATCCTTGCTAGAGTGATTCCCAATAGGAATGTGCCCTTTGGTCAATTCTGTGTACCATGAGTCGATGTGGCTCTTCCAGTATGTGTACATGTAAATTATTTTTTACTTCATATGCAATTAAAGAAAATAATTTACTTCTGCTTAGTAGTAGTAAACACTAAAAATCAAATCAAACAAACTTAATAATTTAATTATTTAAAATATTAACTCAGAAAGGAAACACAGCAAGTAGAATGCATGTACAAGTCTTTATCTTACATCATCATTTAACTGGAAGTGGTTTGGCCATCCCAGGAGGCTCTGATGACTCACTGGTATGTCAAGTTGCATCTCCAACATTCGTTTGATTGTCCCTGGATTTAATGGAAAACAAAAACTTTACAGAGGAAAGATATATACCATAAGCTAGGGGCCTGTTTATATGAGGTGGGCTGCCTGATTTACCGCGATCTTGGTGAATGCCTATTTCTTGGTAAAATCTTGGTTTGTTTGGGGGTATATGGGAAGGCGGGCTAGCCAGCTCAAACCAAGATTTCGGCAAGCCGAGCTGAAAACTTTTCATATAAACAGATGAAAACACAGCCAGATTTACATGATCACAGGATTATTCTTGCATCTTCTGTTTCAAAACATTTCATACTTGCTAGAGCTAAAATAAACCTTCATTTTTAACCAAACAAGAAAATGTCTTGTTTTACTTTAAGTGACTTTGACGGTCATAGACACAAACAAATTCATTCTGGTAAACCGGGCTGGAATCTTCCATATAAACACTTTAGCCCATT
>BLFK01000983.1:221555-242009 GCA_014634185.1 Astreopora myriophthalma | reverse complement strand
CGTTATAGAGAGGTGTCCGTAAGGAGAGGTTCGACTGTACCTTCTCCATCAAAAATATTCTCATTATGATTCTGTTACAACTTTAACAAAGTGGGTAGGCAACGTTCCCTCTAAATGTGAATACACTCCTTCAAAAATATTTCCATTACGATTAAATCTGTTAAAACCTATTAAAACAAAGTGGGTAGGCAACTTTCCCTAACAAAATGTATATCAGTTGGTGTGGTTCTTAACGAAAGCTGACTTTACACCAAAGCTACCTCCATGCAGTAATTTGGTTACTATGATCTTTATCTACCCACATATGAAAGCAGAGGTGAATTTCACTCATTTCAGTCCCGAGATAACAGATTTACCGTATTAGATTGTTTCAACAGATTGAAGGCTTTGCTGTTTAGTCCTCCATGTTAAGTCCCCGCTGTCGCCCCCGTTTTAGGTGATCGCGTGCTGTTAAATCACCGCCCCACGGTCCCGGTTTCAATGGCATTTTGTTAAATCCACCGCTCACCGGGGCCAACGCGCCGTTAAAAGTGCGGTAAATGTCCCGGGGGTTGGGGGGGCCGGGGTTTCAATTGATCGATGCATTATATATTTGAGAATGTAGTCTTTGTGCCTTCCATATCGTACGCATACCTTTTTGTTAAGCATTAATTGAAGCACAGGGAGTTTGGTATGCGCATTTGATAAAAGACGCAATCTCCAATTAAACTTTTAAATAGGTTTAAAACGTGCACAGATTCACAGACGGGTGATACCAAGACACACGTTTTTTGTTTTGTGTCCCACTCGTGGGCTGATCCGTTATTTTCTTTCTTTCTTTCTTTCTTTTCTTTTGTGCATTCACCAGAATAAAATACAGCAGAGTAAAAACACCCCAGAAGTAAACAGACAGGCAAACAAAACAAATATTCTAGCATAATAGTTTTGCCCTTTGCTATAAAAATTGTAGCAGTAGCCAAGTTACATGTGCGCTTTGCGGGCCTTCCTTTCAAACACGAATCGTGTTTAGGAGGTCTTTCACTGATAAAAGAAAGTGAAACTTTGCCAACGCTATCAATGAAGAAAATCACTAATTATTTAGAGATGGAAGTATTTCCAGATAGAAGTCAGTTATGATGTCACTTTTAGTACAAATTAGTGGAAAAGACCTTAAAGTTAGAATATTTGGATACATAGAACCTCGAGTCTGAAGTCCGTGATGAAGAGCTGAAGTAGTGAGGTCTAAAAGACCTGGAAAACGTTCAACGGTTAATACTGAAAGGCTTGAAGCTAAAAAACTGGCCCCTTTCGACGGCTGACAGTTAACCCCATTGAGCCCCTTTTGAAATGCAAGTCCTTGGGGTGCTCAATCTTTTGTACAAAATGTAATTGGGGCTGTCTCTGCCCGATCAATAAACGAATGCCCTCTCCAATAACCTGTGTTGCTTGTTAGTGTTAATTTGTAATTTTTCTGTTTTCGTTTCACTGCAGTGATTAGAGAACAAATTGACTCACATTCACTTTAAGCGGGCGGCTTCCTCTGTTTCTTTCAATTTTGTTCACGACACTGTACAAAATAAATATGAACTGTATGGCAGATGTACTTTGTCTCAGTCGAGTGAGGTCTCTTGGTATTGTTCACAAGGGATTCCTCATTAAGTTAACTTAACACCCCATGGCATACGCCTTTTACTTGGGGGAAGGGGTTGGGGGACCAAGACAAGGCTAATCTACCCCTCCTCTGGAACACTGTACAGCGAAGTTTCAAGGACAAAAGGATCATCAGACCTAATCAAAACGCAGTTCCATTCTCGGAAATAAAATGAGAGATCTTTAAGGTTATGTTTTTAACATCTTTATCACAGCAGTGCGATCAATGAGGTCCGTTTTTTGTGCGACGAGCAGTTTCCTTTTCATCGTCAGCAGGTGTCACGCAATCACCTTCACTCCTCTCTTGTTTGATTAGGAGCTGTAGCAGTCGCTTCTTGTCAGCCGTGATTCGATGCTCCAGATCGTCAATTTCTCTTTTGATGTTCTCACTGCTACAATAACTTGAGTTTTTTGGTTCCGACGTAGATGAGATTACAGACTCCTCGTTGCGTGATCTGGAGCGAGAACGAGAACCTGACTTGCGGCGTGACTCTGGAAACCTACTGATGTGCTTTACTGACGGTGAACGTGACAAGGAAGACCGTGCTATAAACGCCGCTTCAACGTGCGATTGTCTTCCGGAAGAGCACCAAAGCGAGCCACATGACGTGCCAACTAAATGCGACGAAGAGGTGGTTTCTCGTCGTATTGGAGACGCCAACATTGATCGAGAACTATATCTTTTCCCGCTTTTGAAGTACCCAGACTCCCCTTTTGATCGAGAGAGTGATCGACGTGGAGAACGAGAACGCGACCAGCTTTTTTTTCGCCTATGTTTTCCCCTTTTGACATCTGATGATTTGGAGGCATCGTGCACGTCCTTTTGCCAGCGGCTGTCACTTTTTGAGTGATGTGTTTCCTTGTAGCGAGACTTCGCACGTCTTGACCGAGAATGCGACCGATCGGCACTTTTTCGCCGTCTCTCTGCGGTTAATCCTCGTGAAACTGAAAAGGAATCTCTTGATCGTGATCGGTCACGAGATTCCCTATAACTGTACCCCTTGGAGACTGAATGACAATCCGAGGGAGACAGTCGACTACGTTTACGCAGCGATACCCTTTTCTTTCTATTCTTTGATCTCGACCGCGATCGTAACCTTGAGCCCTTCCTTCCAAGATCAATACGGTTAGAATCCTCACAAGTCTCGGAAGAATCCCTTGAGACACTGCTATCACTAATGACAATGACCTCAACTGGTTTGTCGGAGACCGACGGATCAACTGACACACGGTTGCTTGGCCCTGGGGGAGTTAAGTCTCCTTCCAAGCCATGCCCACATGTACTTGAGTTACTTTTCGATGAATGCCGCCGCTTATGCTTTCGCTTGTTTTTGTGTTTATGTTTGTGGGAATGTCGATGATGTCTGTGACTTCGCGTATTTCTTGATGTCTCAGTGTATTCCAAATTGGTTGTTTCAGAGGATGGTCCTCTCGTACGTGTAAAAAGTGAAGCATTCTCAGTTCCAGTTGCGTCGCTTTCCAGATGCACAATCGATACCGAATGGGAACTTGATGACGAAATGGTCACAGTACCCGACAATCTCGGCGTATTCAGGGAAGTGATCGCTGGAGATGACGTGGGAGACCAGTTGGTGATCTCATTTTGAGGCACTAGAGAATCGACGTTCCATTCTGTTTGCGATAATTCCAACAGAGATACTCCGGATGGGCCGGGTAACGGAGATTGCCAATCTGAAACAAAATTAATAAAGTGAAACAAACATTAAAACCATGACCTCAGAAGAAACAGTCCCGAGGTCTAACCCTAAACCTCAAAAAGAAAAAGTTCCGGTAAGTTAGCCATCCCAGTAAGTCACCCATTGAGCCCCGATAATTTTGAGGATGACTGCGTTTCTTTCTGCAGTTAAGAAAAAGGATTGTGCTTTGTTCATTTGGGAATAAGCTTTAACTGGAGAGGTTTTTTGTTGTTGCTGCTTCTCTTGCGTTTTTTACGTCATCCCCTCGTTCCGTTCTTGCAATAAGCGCCATGATTTTCGAATTTCCCGCTGTTTTGAATTCTCTCGACTTTCCTGTTAATTTCCAAGAGGTACTGAGCTAAGTTCCCCGGAAACAACCTTGCAAAGCAAGAAAATAAACTGGTTGCCCTCCGGTGGCTGACTATAAACAAATCGCCGACCATAGACCGAGCTAAGACCTTGCTGGTTGTGGTTGATTCTTGTTTTTTCTTTTTGCAAAATAGCGGAATCCCGAGGGTTAGGGTTAACCCTAACCCTAACCAATGGACAAGAAACCTACTATCCTGAACTTGAGTTAAACCGGAAGACGTCGTCAGTCTGTCCAGAGAAAAAGATAAGTTTGGATAGGGTTTCTAATCCAAATAGTCTTCGGGATACTAGATCTGTACACAGTCAACGAAGAAATCAGTTCTTAACGCCACTTTTTCTTGTCCAAATACCGAAACAGTGTATGTCCAACGATGTTAAAGCAAATTGTAGGTTTTCAATGCTCTTCCGAGCTTTCCAAGCACACTTTCCATTGTTAGTACGAAACAATGACAAAATTGACGCATGTTTCGAGAAACGCAAGTAGAGTAGTGTACAGAGCTGAGTGTACTAACCGGACAAAGTTTTCTTTGTTTTCTCAGTTATTGTCTTCTTGCTATTTTGTTTTCTTTGTTTACGTCAGCTGTGAGTTTCACAGGTTCTTACACCGAGGGTGAGCCCCCAAACCCAAGAAACTACTTAGCCTCTAACAATCAAACCTGCAGCATTACTGTGAAACACTGTTGGCGTCTCTCTCACTTGGTCACGGGACTCATCTGGCCAGCTGTACTGCGCACGCTCATCATAAGCATTCATATCAAATGGTGAACGAGCAAAACTCACGAGCTCGTGAATGAAATGCTCTGTTTTATCAAACAGGAAGGGTCGCAGATGGTGGCAAAACTCTTCAGAACTCAGTTCAACTCTGAAAAAACAAACAAACAAACAAAACACTTCAATGACGTTAGTCAATAAATATGCTGATAATTGGTTGTCAAAAGGGGCACCGCAATCAATTTTTCCACGAGTCTCCTGTAGTTCAGTCGAAGAGCATCCGAGTTAGTAATGAAAAGGTCATGGGTTCGACTCCTGTTGGATATATTTTTTTCCGAGTATGCACGCGTCATTTACGTTATTTCACTCACTTGAAACAGTAAATAACATGGCGAAAACGGACAAAACGTTTAGATATATATACCACTGGTCTCAAACATTTTTTTTTGGGACCTTCCATTTTTTGCTTTTGAACATACCATCTTTTGTGTAAGCTGAGACCATCTTTTGTGTAAGCTGAGATATTTCCGTGGGCAACACACACTCAATTGAAAATGGAATAAATATTCAAAAGTACGCATTGGGATTTCAACAACGAAACTACATGTAGTGTGAAAAACACCACTTTTTCTTTCAACCTTTATCTTTTATTTCGTGGAGAAGACACAGATGACGCAAAATAGAAGGTTAAAAGAACTAAGAAACAATTCCTAGACAAGGACTTCCATACACAAAAATTACGGCAACTACATCTACTTTAATACTCTTCAACACTTTCGTGTCCAGAAGATTGGATAAGTCGGGAATGTTAGCTTACACAAACTAGTTTCAAAGACTTGCTAAACCTAGCTCTCGTTCTTTAGAGAAAATCTTAAGGAAATCTTTCCGGGTCACGAAAAAACGAATGCACAATGCCTGAAAAACGAGCTGCCTTTCAGGACCCTTCCATCGAAACGTACATAGCGTTTGTAATTCTGAACTTGCCCTTTTGCTCAACAAGTTTATTCACGAGGTCCACAAGAAACGCCGCCTAAAAACTTCAGCAGTGGGGGGATTTGTCCACTGCGCTTGTGGGTGTGTCCCGAGGGGAATATGCATTTGTTCCTTATGGGTATTGATTTTCTAAATACTAGAATATCAGCCTGCCTACCCCCTGGCACAATCTATGCGGTCTTCAGCTTTTTACACAATTTTTAATTGGTGGGGTTTTGTAATATTATATTCAGCGAGGTAAAACAAAGGAAAATGAGCATCTGAGCGACGTAATAAATAACAGTTGCTGCAGACTAAGCGAGTTAAGATTTCTTCAATGATTCCTGCAATGCTTGGTCATACTTCATTTAAGGGAAGGACAATAAGACTTGTTACATACTTGGTGATGAGAGACAAGATGATTTGAAGCACAAAACCAACATGGCTTTCCACGTCATTCAGCAGTACTCTTAAGTCCCTTGTTACCCAAGGAATCAGGCGATGGGTGCATGCGGGATTGGCTCGAAAAAATTCAGGTGCTAAAGGGAAAAACATAGCCTTAATGAAAAAACAGCAATTACCACTGCAATTATCCACTACTTCATAAGGATCACACGTAATTCATCACATCACTGAAACTCACCTATGTCTCTCTGCCGTGGGCGGCCATTCTGATTAACTCCTTGCACCCACAAATTGCTGGTGTAAATTGACCTGTGTAGCAGACAACATTTTTTATACTTTTTTTTTGTTTTTGTTTTTTTTTTTCAGAGAAGCAAATGCTTTTTAGAAAACATAGTATTAACTCTTCATAAGGTGGTTCTTTCTTGTTAATCTTTGGGCAATATCTTGCATGTAGGTAGGTATGACAATTCAGACACCAGCCAGATAGCTCAGTTGGTAGATCACCAAAGACCAAACTACCATGTAGGACATTGGGTGTTCAAAGCCACACCAAACCAACACTCAGCTTGGGTCTTAAAATATTTAGGACAAAAGGCTGCCTTTGTGATGACATGTGCAAATGGTCAGAATTAACAGTCTTCTCAGAGAAGGCAAATGAGCAATAGCCCACAATACTTGTGTGGCCCAGACTTTAAAGAACCCAAACACTCTTTATATAGTCCCCCGTTGTGGTGGTCTATCTCTCATTCTGTACTGGGATGGGGGCATCTGTGGATTTTACTGACCATATTGCATTCCAATTTGATTGTAAACTGCATGGCCAAAGGCTGCAATTTACTCCATAAAACAATCCAGCACAGTCCCCCACAAATGTTTGTAGAGCACATTTGAGTATGCACAACAGAGGTTCATGATACAAGTGTTTGACAAGAACAAAATTGAAAGTTAAAAAAAATAAATGCTACACTAAAAGAAAAACCCAGGAGTATCATGGAAATAAAGCAACTCAGTCTGCAGTTCTTCACTGAATTATTGTTCTTATTTCTTCAAAATGTTTTTCAAAAATGTCTGATATGATTTAATCGACATACCTTCTTTTCTCTCGACCTATTACTCCTCTGTTCCTTTGGGCAAACATGTGACCCCGTTGATGCAGTGCTGGCTTCCCCCTTGCATGAACTTCATTAACCCCCCATTCCCTCTGTGTCTCTTGTCGCCGGTTCCTCACCTCTGTTAGCGTGGTTCGATAGCGGAAACGTCTTCCATCATTTTGGGACTGGTTTAATGGTGCAATAAGGTCAGCTTCTGTGAGGTAATGCTGTCAAACACCACAAAAATAACTGAAAGAGTAGTTTTCCCCCAAAAGCACTTCACTGCCTTAAAACATCAATAATATTAAGATCAACATTAGGGGTCTTTTTACTTGCACCAGATGTGGCCAAAAGTCAAGAAGGCTTGCCTTTTTTTTTTGTGCTTTTGTGAACTTCTTGTGCATGGATGGATACAAAGTGATGCATGCATTAACTGCCAGAGAATATCTGAGATCAGTGCTGTTCTGCAAGCTGAAAACTCACCACCATAATTTAGACTGGAATGAGTGCAGGTTATAAGACAGACATTGTTAACTAAATTGTTACTGGATCTTGTCATTCTGTGGTACAATCAAAAGCTTGTGCTTAAGAGAACATTTGATCAGGTTATGCCAGAACAGTTGATAAAATTAATAGCTAACTTGAATACTGAAGCATTTTAATCAAATCAAAGTCAATTGCTGTTAACAATTCTATTGTGCTTGCTTATGTTGGCAAAACAAAAAGTATTGTTCCAATATATAAGGGATGAATCCATAACCGTATTAAAAAGGCAGTGTCACAGGCATCATCATGATTTTTGGTCAAAATTTTAAACACTGTTAATATTGTACTCGTTTCTAAATGATCACTACTTTCAAGAAATACTGGTAAAGTGAATCTGGAATGATGGAATGAGCCGAAATACGTTACAAATGATTTGCAACTTTGTCAGCCTAACATTTTCAAGTTCAAACCCAACTCCACATTGGTCATCTGCTGCTGGAAACATCTATAAACAGTTTCTTTTGCGTTACATTAGCCTTCTAAAGGAATTGCCACTGTCATCAAGCAAAAAGTGTTGTTTGGATTTTCAATGTCCTACTAAAATAGCACGCATGATACTGCATCTTCAAGACTGCCTTTTTTCTATTTTAGTTATTGCATCAAATCGCAGCCAAATTTTACGGAGAAATAAAGGGTGCCTAACTTCAGGATGGTCATGAGAGCAATAGGATGAAAAAAAGGCCAAAATATTTTCTGCCTCTGTTTCTATTGCATCCTCTTTCCCTCAGTTTTTGCTTACAACTTGCAACAGTCCAGTGCAAAAATTATGCACCACTTTCTGTTCTGAGCTGGGGAGTGTAACATTATTCAGGCAGGACTGAAGCAAGCTGGTCGAGATAACAACAACAGGTTTAATCGAGGGACAAGTAGATTACATGTTCTAGAGCACACAGTCCTCAAATCTGCTCCAGATGATGATGTATCACTGGGTAAACTTTGCTAATAACATAATAGATTACATCAAAGAAAGCATCACAGGGGGTTGAGAATCAGGCTTAAAATTGACTGAGCCCTTACCTGCTGGTAATTGTCATTAGACTTCACACTGTGTATAATGGAAGTGAAGCTTGACTTACACAAAGGGCATGTCCTGACTATCTCAGACCATTGCAATATACAAAAGTAGCAAAAAGCATCTACCAGTAACAACAGTGCTTAAGGTAAAATACTCATGACGTGCTGTAGACATTACATACTTAACTTGCACAAGAAACCTCATTCAGGACATATCACTAAAAGAACAATACCTACTGCACGACTTATGAACCAGGCATTTGAAATCTCTGACTGTGCCCCACCTCCAGGTATGAGAGGGGGAATGCAGGGACTTTCACTTCACAGGTCAGTGCTTTTCACAGTAATTTTACATGCATCATTGTCCCCTCTTAATATATTCAATCATCAGATTATCTCAGTCTGTATTATTGTAGGGAAATACAGGTACTTAAAGTGCTTTGCATAGTTTCCTATTGCCATGGACCCAAGAAGGCTATTGCAGTAGAAAAACCTTAAGGGCCGGTTATTTAAACGAAGTGTAAGTTAGACCGCGGTTTACGACAATCATGTTACCTCCAGACCTTTCTACAAGTGAGCTGCGTTAAGAATATATATGCTTTTCTCCTCTGCTCTTGCTTTCTCGAAACTGTTTTCGACAATGAACAGCCAAAATATACTAGTGTTTGGGAAAGTAAAAGTGACTTGGAACGCGGTTTTGTTAAGCGCCGGCTAAACTCTGTCTAAATAACCGACCCTAAAAGTTTGGTATATTTGTACTGAAATTTCTTTTTGAGAAAGGGTGTGTGTGTGTGTGTGAAATATATGGAGGGAGTTGGTGTTAACTATTCACTTTCGCCACTAGGGACTGGAAACTCCACCACCGTTCAATTGCAGGAAAAGTGCCCCTGCTCATGCCCTAGCAGGGGGTCAGTCTGGGTCATATGAGTGGTGCATTAATTAGGGTGAAATTGTGAGAATTGGAAGATCTGCCAAACCAACCCAAGCAAAGTTGACTGCTCAAATTATTTCCCACCTGCAGGGAAGCCTCGATCTTCTTAGGCCTCAAATAAAACATCCAAGTCTCGCCGGACTTAATTCAGTTCAACAGTGGAGGGGCTTGGGTAAGCAATATTCTGCTTGAAAAAATTCAGCTTTCTGTGATCCCAGCGGTTTATTTGTCCTTGGTAACGAAAAGGATACGAAAGCACTTGTCCAGGAAAGCTTTGTTGTCGTATTCACTGAGGCAGACTGAACACATAACATCGCGCTGAGGACTTTTTCTTTCACAAGACAGCTGAGGAGAGTCTCGATTCAGCTCATCTCCAAGTTGTGATGGCTTCTGGTCACTTTTCCCTTTGGCAACTTCGGCGATTTGTCGATCAGCGTCAATGCCGATTTCCACAATATTTGAACCCGATGGGAAGTGCAATGTCTGCGTAGAATTAACCCTACCACTAGTGATCTCGTCATCGTGACAATGCGTTCCAGAAGATTTGCCCGCAGAGGGTTCGCTGACGTTGGTTTCGTTGCTGTCTAGTGCGTGGCTGTCTTGAACCTCCATAGTAAGCTTAAAGAAAAAGTGGCAAGCGAAGAACCGTAAAGGACAAAAAGTAACTAGCTGCACGGCGTGTAATTGAACTTCCTATGTTCCTCAGTCGTTGTTCCCCCGCTTCCTCCATGGCAGCGGTATATATACTGCCGCTGCGTATCGGCTTCATATAAGGCGATTTACTATGTGACTGTTAAAGGAGGTTAGGTTAGGTTAGGTTAGGGGTCGTGTGTCTACAAAATCAGACTTAAAACAAGAGGCTACAGGTAGCCTATACTCTAGCCTCTCTTTTAGCCGATTTTCGATTGAAATTTTAAGGTTTGATTTTATGCTAGAAAGCTGATAGCTAAAAGTAGCCGGCCCTGGAAATTGGTCAGTGAAACATTACACAACGATAGCGATAACATCGACAAAACTCCGACCGTCGAATTGACTTCGTTGTACAGACCTGTTACAATACGTATTGATTTCATTTAAAATTGGGAAACGGATGCTTGACAAGTTTTTCCCATGTCATTTTGATGACATTTCACCAGCAGTAATTGTACGATGAAAAGAAAGTAGCTGGCTAAAGATGGCTGACAGGCAGCATAATAAAACCGGATATGGGGAAATGATGGTTTCCGGTCACGTAAAGAAGGTTTTAACAGATGTTTTTCCACTGCGGAGGCGGCCTTGGCTCGATAGCCTGCTGGACATCGTTACCGCCTTAGACGCAGGAGAGCGCGGGTTCGAATCCCAGTGCGTACACTCATTTAAAAAGCCCGCTCAAACTGATACCGATAGCAATCGATAGTTGATTGGAAAATCGTGACGCGAAAAAAAAAAAAAATAAGAGTCAAACCCGAAAACATAACTCTAGCCGCCTACGGCTAGAGTAATAATTCAGAATTGAAATACCCTAAAATACATTGTATGTTTTACCTAAACAAATTCAAATCAGTCCCTATTGATCTCAAAATTGGACCTTGTATTAAAAGATATTAAAAGTAAAGTGTACAGTGTGATGCTCGTTCAAATGTTTCACCTTTGCGCTACTTCCGCTGTTGACTAAGGCCCGGTTCAAACGTCGCACTTCACATGTGCCGAATATAATGCAAATGAGCGAGAACAATAAATTTTTCTCATTTGCATTAGATTCGGCACGTGAAGTTCGACGTCTGAACCGGGCCTTAGCAGAAATTACCAATGGCGTGGAATTTACACTTTCAGATTTCGCAACGTAATTGTACAAAACTTTTAGGCATGGTCGAATTTGTCGAAATGGCATTATCCAAGAGCACATCACGCCAAACAATCAAACATAGTGTTTCTAGATTTTCCAAGGCCCAAATCAACCGGCACCTTATTTGACTCCATAAAGGTTTCTCGCTTCCGTTTATATGGAGAAACTGGTTCTCCCTTACGCTTTCGCTTGGTCTTTGGTGTTGCTGACCAAGCGTGACCACCAGCAAGCAGCTGAAACAACTCAAGCAACCCAAGCACTTCAAGCAACCCAGGCACGTCAAGCAACAACCCAAGCACGTCAAGCAGGCCAAGCACCTCAAGCAACCCAAGCACGTCAAGAAGGCCAAGCAGTGAAAGCCTATTAATCAACCCAAGCAGTCATAGCAAGTGAGATTCGTGTAGACGGTACAATATGTGTCTCCATACACCACGTACCTACCAACCCAGGTGCGGTCGCTTTTTTATCCTCTAACAGCAGAAACACGCTGGCAGCAAGTAGGCAGACCCTCTATACCCAAACTAGCCGTAAAAAGTAGCAACGAAACATGAACCACATTCTCAGGTATATTCCACGACGAGCGAAGAATGTAGTTCGGATCATACGATTGGAAGGCACTATAAGGGCGCAAGGACGTACGAGCTTGAACTTACGCAAAGTGGAAAAGCAAATTGACAAAGCATTCGACGTAAGGACAGTGAAACCCAAAGCTGTTTGCCTTGAGATCAACAGCACGGGTGGCACTGTGGTCCAGTCTAGTTTGATTTATAAACGCATACGATCTTTATCAGGAGTCACAGGAGTTCCAGTTCTCTCTTTTACTGAAGACTATGCTGCCTCTGGGGGTTACTGGCTTGCTTTGGCTGGGGACGAAATATTTGTGGATCCTAACTCATTGGTAGGCTCAATTGGGGTCCTTCATGCCAGTTTTGGGTTTGAAGAAACGATTCGAAAACTAGGTAAGTCAGTCGACTCCATATCTGAGGGATGTCCTCGGTGGTAAAAACAACAGTCTCAGTGCGTTTTTTTTTGGGGGGGGGGGGGGGGTGTGAATAGAGTAGGACTTGGGGACTGTTGGACTCCAGCTCATGCGCAACAAAGACTCTACACCAGACAGCAAAGATCCAGGAGAGATTTCCTCACAGCTCCTGATGTATTCCCACAGACTCTCTTCCAAAAAGAACAAGAGTGAATAGAGTTTTGCTAGGAACTAGTAATAATCAAAGATTAGGGGGATGCGTTCGACGATTTGGGAAAAGGGAAATAACATCAACTGCCAAATATTTTTCACAAGTTTATTAAGTTGCAAAAAAAATATGTTATCAACGTATAACCTAATTTTGATATTTAAGTGTTTATAATGGATATTGGAAAAGTTTGGTGTAACAACAAGTTTAATGTGGAAAGTTGGATACAACACACAGCCGTCCAGCGAGCACACCAAACGTGATGCAAGAACGTGAAACTCGACTTCCACTAGAAATGAAGCAAATGAACGTTGATAAGCTTTTGTAATGCTTTCGCAAGATTCCAAATGCCAGTAACTCTAACTTCAAACATAAACAACGCAACTTACCTGATGACAGTCCACACAGCAAGGAAGCACAGTCCAGAATTCGACAAGCAAGCACACCAAACGCGAAGAGAAGGTCAAACTCGACAAGCAAACGCACCAACACGCAAGGCAAAACGTGACACTCGACTCCTGCTAGAGACAAAGCACATGGTCGCTGGCAATGACGTCATTCGCCCCTGAATTATTTTTCGGGGGGGGGGGGCAAATTGGTGTCGATGAATACATAGTCCAAAATTTTCAAGTTTGACTGCATTATGAAAGCGTTCTTTGTCGAACGCAATAATTAATGTCGGGAGCTGTGCGGAAAGCTTGCCAATATCCCTACCTGCTCCCAGACTTGGTATTTTCCAAGCCCTGTCAAATTTTTGCTGTCCTTTGTGTGGTAATTTAATTGGCATATTGCAGAACATTTTGCTGTATCAAAAAGTTCCATACCTGGGCATCCCTACGTATATACCCTGTGAGCAGTGGATTATCGTCTCATCCACTTTGGTTGCAAAACAAGAGAGAAGGCACTGCAAGCTAGCAATCTGTTTTGTCCTGATTCAAGGAGGAATAAATTAAAATAAAACTGGAAAAACTGGTTTGCAAACCAGTTTTTTTTCTTCTCTGCAAGGGCACATGTCAGCATAACATGTGTTGTGATGTGATTTAATGACCACAGGCTCTCAAGGTTAGGTTAACCTTAACCCACTTTTCTTATTGTGGCAATTATTGCTTTTTGTTCTTTCCTTTGTGTTTCACTGTCCAGGAGTCGAATGGCGGCTCATCACTGCTGGCAAAAACAAATTCCGCATGGATCCCTTCACTCCACTCAAGCAAGAGGATGTGGATGTTATAAAAAAAAGGCTGCATGAATTCCACAACAACTTTATTGAATTAGTGAAGATGAGAAGAAAAGTGGTTGATCTAAATCATAAGACTGTCTTTACTGGTGAAATCTTTACTGGCACAGAGGCTGTAGATTTAGGGTTAGCAGATGGCGTTTTCTCTGATATGCGAGCATTGTGTAGGGAGAGATATGGGAAAGGTGTCAAATTTGAGCGCTGTGAGCCTTCTAGGGGATTTTTTGAGATATTTCAAGGTTTAGGAATGAATCCTAGTGCTATTAAGTTGTCTTTAAATGATATGTTAGCTGAGTTATCTGAGCAACAACAGAAAGCAAAGTTTGGCTTATAACTGCAATGAACTCAGGCTTTAATTAAGCAAAACATATTTTTTTTCCTTGATTCATGGTCTTGTTTCAGTGTCTTACAGTCAAAACAGGCCAAGTGCTCCTCCGATAAGTGAATTAATACATTCATTATTGCAACTTTTACACTGCATTTTATGAATCACTTCAGTAATCTGGTCCTCAGATAAATAATTCAAAATTCAAATTTTGATTGGATTATTCCTGGCTTCCATTGTCAGGCTGGTGTGAGAATTTGACAGGTTTGCTAACTTGTAGAATCTGTCTAACAAGGTCTAACAACAGTCATTTGCCTTTTTGTTCAAAATTTGACTATCTTGTCTTGTAACTACTAAACATATCAGAGTGCTTAAAGTCAAAGCAGTGCACTAACAAAAACAAACTAAACCAAAGGCAAAAGCACTCACCCCTTCCACTTGCCTTGGCCAGAAGTTTGCCTTGACCTTGTGTACAGACTCAAGGAACAGTCAATGTATGCAATGTGCAGAAACATTGGAGCACACATTTATTTACATGATTTGTTCATTTCCATGTAATTCTTACAAAGGTCTCACATTGTTTTTGGGACTTCAAACAGGAAAAGAAATCACAACTCAAGAAATTATTGAAACTGCAAATTTACAGTTAATAAAACCCCTGTAAACACATTTTTAGCTGAAATGTCTCCTTATTTCATCATACTTTTTATAATGATCTGAGAAAAACCCTCCCTAAAACATCATGGTACAGAAATGGTTGCTTCTAGGGGTTAGATTATGGAATTATGCTTTATTCCTTTTCAATAATAGTGATCCTTGTATTAGCCAACTAACTCCTGCTCTAGTCATTGGTGTGATGAAAATAAGAAATCAATGATTATTGTTGTTTTTGTTGTTGTGATTGTCATAATCTTACTAAGATAGGTTTCTTGTTTACTGCTAAGTGTAACTGTATTGGTAACACCACTATAAAATGGTAATAGTTTAAGTTGATGTTGTTGTTTAGTGAAATTTCCAATTCGTAGGATGAGGAATGAAATGGATCAAGAACCACTTCTGCTGATTATTTTGTGAGTGCACAGTACTTTTTATTTTGAACTTTCTAAGTTGCCATTTATTGTCAAGTCTGTTGTTTCCAAGCCCTAATTATTGCATTTGTATATACACTGTATTTCTGAAACATTTCTTTTAAGAGAAGGAAAAGTGGTGTTTTAGTGTTAATGCCATTCATCTCTGTATGTACATATTGCTCACAACCCACAAGGGCTCTCAAGGCTGGAGCTTATGGTGGTGTCAGTGGGATGCCAGTCCCATCACTGCTTTACCCTCAGCAGTATTTATGCCATGTATATGCATGTGGTTGTAATATCAAAAAAGGGTTAGGGTTAGGATAACACACTATTCAAGAGCACAAAACTAATGTTTTAAAAAGGTAATCCTCCAATCTTGGTTGTTTTATGTCAGTAAAAAACTGAACATGATTGTTTGTGACGCATTCCCAAGTGAGATAACTGCCAGTGTCCAATGTCCAATCGCAACTGATGCACAATAGGCAGGGCAGTACCACTTGTGGTGACACCAGTAGCAAAGTCACTTTGTCCAACTGACTTTTGGTATATCATAATGTTCTGTCAGTCCATCAAGATATTCATTGAATTTCTAGAAAAAAGTATGTTCAGAATTAAAATCATCGTCATCACCAACATCCTTCTCATCGTTATTTTCATGTAAGATGAAGAATATCCTATTACATTTCCAAAAGAATAAATTTATCATAAATAAGTAAACAGTATGAAATATGGATAGTTGAATATCTATAAACATTACACCAAAATTTGGTGTAATAATATTTAAAAATAGACCAGACACTAATGTCACCTTAAAACACTGTGACAGGTAATGGAAGGAAAAAATACTTTTTCTGTCTGATTGTATTGTTTACTCCAGAGTATTCTTAAAACATGTAAACAATATTGTTCCTTTCATTAACTGAAGTTTCACATGTATGCAAAGCTTACAGTCTCTCTGGAATGTGAGGTCAGTAAGAGTAAATTGTTACATTGAGGTCAGGAATAACCTTAACTGGCAGGACTTTTCAGTGCCATGTTTCTTTTCATGAATTCGCTTTTTTGATTTGCTAATGGTTATCTTTAGACCAAATTAAAAACCAGTCCACTAACTACCAGCAATTAAAAATTGATTTTAAATTTTCAACTCGGTATGAACAACTACACCTGTACCTGACATCCATCGAACTCTTGTGTTTGTGTGAGGAATATTAAGTCAGCAAAATGGGTTTAAATAAAACTAAAACTAAAGTGTGTTTGAATGAACTTCCTCTTACATTAATTATGTCCGTGTCTGTCAAAAAAAAGTCTTGATTTTGGTTATTGAAGTGTGAAATTTAAATCTGAAGTCTTTACCTCGACTCTTTGCTTGTGTGTCTGTTCTGCCTTTTTTAGAATCCTTTCAGCAGACTGTAAAAGTAATAGAGTAAAGTATAATACGGTAATCAGTTTTACACCAGTATTACTATTAATTTCGCTTTAGGTTTCCTCAGAAAAAAAGTTAAAGATAAATTTTAAGAAGAGTCTGTAAAATAATGCGAGCACGGGAAAATTCTTTAAGAAAGTCAAGATATTTGTTTGAAATAGTGTGGGTTAATTTGTCTAGAGCAAGTACATGAGAAATATGAAATTATTTTTACCGTTCAAAGGAATATAGGGAACCCCCATACATTTATTATGCATGCAGAATTATTATTATGGTAAAATTTAAAGTTATTCAAAGCGAATAAGTCTCAAGGGGCGCTATTGTTTCCGCTATTCTTTAGATAAACCAGGACGTAACATGTCGATAATTTCGATAGTCGATAAAAGTCGATCGTTGTCGATCAAATTCGATACTAATCAATCGACAAATATCGGATGTCGATAAAAATCGATCACACAATTTTTTGTGATTATCGACTTTGATCGACTTTGATCGATTTTGATTGATTTCAATTGACAAGTATCGGAAATACAAAAAAAAACACGTTTATGCGTAGGTTGCGGACTGGTACAACAACCATGGACGCAAGGAGAAGCAAGGGGCATACAAACCCGGCGAATTTAGCCAAGGAGAGGGAAATCTGGGGAAATGACTCGTAGCAGCGTGCATTTGTGAAATCTTGTTAAGCAATGATGAGAATAAATTGTCAAGAACTTTGCTCGCTGTGATTTTCTCGCATTCTATCTAGTCTAAGTTTCCCGAAGGATCACTTCGAGTTCCCAGGGTCTGTCATCTTTCCGACTCGCAGGGAATAAGAGGCCCTAGGGACTAGTCTGGTTTCAAGTTATGTTACAGGGCATGAGTTACCTCAGCAGTCTCAGCAGAGCTCAGCTAACACTAATCGATCATTTCTCAAGGTAATTTAAACATTCGATTCTGTAATAAATGACAGACCCCTTTGTTGTTCAGTTTTTTATTCAACTTTATTGCCATACGGATTTACTTTAAAGCTGTTTACATTCTCGTGACCGATTGAAAAATGTGTTTGAATTTTTGTCGATAAAATCGATATTCAGTTGAAAATCTTGTGATTATCGACTTTTATCGACAAGTTAAACTTGTCGATTGACAATTATCGACTAATATCGAGTATCATCGACTTATCGACTACGTTTTCGATGATCGACTTTGATCGACATGTTACGTCCTGGATAAACAAAGAACTGTATGCATAATAAATGTATGGGGTTATACGGAAATCTTTCCGAATATAGTTCCTTGCCATGTGAATTCCAAAGGCTCCCCCCAAAAAAAATCACATTTGGCAATCCGTCCTGTTTTAACCTGAAGGGATTGACAAAATAAGCTGAAATGCTTATTAGCTTACTCGTTTTTCCTGGATTTTATCATAAGCCATTTGTGCAGGAGTTCTCGCATCATCTCGACCTTCTTTCTCCCTTTCCTGGCTGCTTCCTTTAGATGAGTGCTCAGCAGCTTCTTCAAGCCTCTTCTTTTCTTTGTATTTCTTTTTCCTATCAGATCAAAATGTAGGTGAGCCTAGCTCAGTGGAGACTTAATGTAACTAATAAGAATGGGGCATTATTTCTTCTTTGGTTCAGGTAAGAAGAAAAATGGGATTAATTATTTACTTATTGGTTAATGAAAGTAAGTCTTACTTCTTTACGCCTCCATCTGCGACTCCTTTTAGCTTCAAAGAACGACGACTAACACCTTCGTAAGCATCCGCCATGTTGGACATAAGCTTGTGCTTTCTCCCTACCCCTAAACGAAAAAAAAAATCTACCCTTTGTAACCAAGCCATCTTCGCGCACGTGGTAAAGATAAGAAGGTGAATGAAACATGTCGTCGTTGGGAAGGCAGTTGCAACAACTTCAAATCCCTGCAAACTTACAATCCAGTGCTGCTTTTAAAACGCACAAAAAAGCATCTTTTCTTTTTGACGCTAAAGATGCGGCTGACATTGACAACGAAACCTTGTTTTCCGTCGGTATAAATGGATTAGAGGAGCTGACAGGCATCGAACCAGCGTTCTCGACGTTCGAGAGTTTATTTGGTGAAGCTTCCAAGTCGTTGGAGAGGACGTTGCAGTCTAAAGAATTGAATGAAAAGCTGGATAAACACATTGCAAAGTTCTTGCAATACTTATCTCCTTATTTCTTGTTGAAGCCGGCTCATAAAGTCTTAGAGTGGTTAATTAGACGATTCCAGATTCACTTGTTCAACGTTGATAGTTTGGTTACTTGTATTCTTCCGTACCATGAAACAAACCTTTTTGCACGTTTAGTGCAACTTTTGTCAGTAAAAGACCCTTCGTCAAAATGGCACTGGTTGCGTCCTATTCAGAAGGCTGGTAAGCCGCTTTCCAAAACAGCTTTCTTGCAACATTGCATTTCTGATGCCTCTCTCTTGTCTCTTGTATGCAACATGGTGACGGAAGGAATACAGTTAGAGATTCCACCGTCCAGTTCCAGAGTTTTGTTTACATTTTACACAGCTACAGTTGTCGGTGTTCTTGATATGATGCCAGCGGTCACAGAGAAGTTTTTGACGCATTTATTGCCTCACTTACTGCAAGGGTTGAAGTCTAATATATCTGAACTTGAAGCGTCGTCTTACATGATCATAGCTCAGCTGTGTTTCAAATGCAAGATGGAAGAAAGTTTAGTCAGCTGTTTCATGGAAAGCATTTTTAAGGTATGTTGGTAATTTCAGAATACCTTCCCAGGGTCCGACATTGCACCCTCGTGGTCGCAAATGTGCCTAAAAATTGAGTACTGGCAACCAGAATTTTATAGCTGGGGACTTCACCACTTACACGTGTGGGCTGGTTAGATTTTCAAGGTATCTTGGAATACTACTGTACATCGAAGGCCACATGCAAAAATGAGGCATTACCTATTTATTTTGTTATGCCAGCAAAACAAAAAAAGTGCCTAAATTCAACATCAGACAGTTATGCTTTCAGTGCCTACTAAGTTATTATGGTAATTCAGGCCTGTAACCGGGGGGGGGGGGTGCACCCCCCCACAGGCCCCAAAGGGCCGCATTTTGATACTCAATATCCAAGTTAACGAGTGCAGTCGGTTACAGTCAAAACAGGTCAAGAGTTCCTCTCACGAGTGGATTAATTTCATTATTGCAAATTTGATTTCAGGAATCATTTCAATAATCTGGTTGTTGGATGAATGATGCAAAATTCAAATCAAGCCTTACTTCAAAACTCAAATTTTGATTGAATTATTGCTCGCTTCTGGTGCCAGGCTGGTGTGACCACTGTAATGACGCGTACTCATTGTCGATAAGAGTACAGACCATGCTAAACCACATTCGATTTGTTTTTTACCACAATATCAGCGTCAAAGGAACGTTTTTTTTTTCAGAGTGTGAGCTGAAAAAGGCATTGCGCGACACATTGACCTGAGCAGCGTGGTATGGACTCTTATTGACAATGGCAAATTAGCCAATCAGATTGCAAGATTAGCAGCAATTGTGGCAAAGTATTCAGCTTCTACCGTGTACTTTGCCATTAAAATTTCTCATGTATTGCTACTTTCCTAAATAAACAGATCAGACAATAAAAAATACATTTCGGTAGTTTGGCGTCGTTAGCACCCCCCACATAAAATCCTGATTACGGGCCTGTAATTGTCGCAAAAAATATTTGCAGGGCATACATAAATACATGCTATTGATGCTCCCATGTCTTAGTTTCTGAAGAAGGGTTATTTTTTATACTGCAAGTTGAATACCTTAACCCTTTAACTCCCAGTAGTGCCACTTACAGATTTTACTGTCTAACGCCAGACGATTTTACTCGTCACTGGGGCACCCCTTGGGGCTGAAAGGGTTAACCACCTCTCCGTCTGATCAGAAACTATGTCTCCATTAACCCTTTAACTCCCAGTAGTGCCACTTACAGATTTTACTGTCTAACGCCAGACGATTTTACTCGTCACTGGGGCACCCCTTGGGGCTGAAAGGGTTAACCACCTCTCCGTCTGATC
>BLFK01000983.1:202601-219140 GCA_014634185.1 Astreopora myriophthalma | reverse complement strand
ATATGGTATGCATATGTGCATGTACCGAAATGCCCAGCATACACATGTGCATTGTACAAAGTTAAGTGTTTCTGAGAAGATGTCAATTCCATTTCTTTTGACAGGTCATTGAAAGCCCTTCTGAAGCTGTCAGAACTGGTCAAGTTGTTTCACCAGTTGTCCTCAACTCATGTAATCACTCCTCTGCTGGACGTCGTTGTTCCACAACTTGTCACCATTGGTATAAAGAATGCACTGACAGATGAACGTCACAATTTCTTAGACATTGCTCAGGCAATAGTGAAGGAAATAGAATTTGAAAAGAGCTCAGTCATTACTCTTGGCAGGTCAGGAACATTCATTTTATTCATTTTTCAGTTAAATTTGCCCCTGTTAACTTGCGGAAAGGCACGTGACAAAGGAAACCTAGGACCTTAACCATGTTTATGCCATGTTTATAGTACGTACAAAAATTTTAACATGCTGCACGTGCGAATCTCCTTTTTCCCCACGTTAATTGCTGAAGATTTTTTGCCTGGTGACAGCAGTGGCGCTCTCTTAACAGGTAAGCAATACTTTTTGCTTCTCATGTCAACATTGGGAACTCAAGTAGGACTAGGATTACGTGGTCATTTCAAAAGAATGACTCGTTTCTTTATTTCAAAGGACTGGTGACACATATTCTCCTTTATGGGTCTGAATGTTTCATGAGATGCTTTTAAAAACATGAATTGAAACTCTCTTAGTAGTTATGTGTTCCATCTAAGCTAAGGCTTGCAGTCCTATTGTGTTCTGTGTTTGGCCTCCTGCTCATGTTTGAGAAAGACTTAGAGAAGACAGCAATGTTGTTAGTACATGTAAATGTCATAAAGGAAAACAAATGTGAAATGTAAATTAGTAATTTTTTTTCAAGTTGCCATTTGCTACCACTGTTATTGGCACCATGAAGTATCATAAGTCTGCTCTTGTTCAGTGAGTGACAGGATCAAGAATTGTGTCTGACTACTGTTGCCCTTGATCTTGAAGATAAACAGAATTTAATTAAACTGGAAAAATATGCTTGCTTTTTTTCACTTCATTTATACTGTCATGAGGCACACACCAGTTTTTTGGTAAGTCATGTATGGCAAGGTTTACATCATTTGTATAATTATAACTAAGGCTGACCTCTCGACTTTGATGGGTGGGGAGGTGGGTGCTGGGAGTAATTGATTAATTCTGATCTCCTAAAAGAAACAACTCGGGCTACGAACTTTTAATGTTGGAAGCTCGAAGGGCTCCCAAAAAATTTGTACCTAATCTGTCACATATGGTCTAGGGGCTGACATTTCTCTCCCTCACTGCCTATCCGGGATAGACATCCGATCTAAGGCAGCAGCCTTGGGTAAAAATAATTTCAACTTAGCTTCATTTCTGATTTCTTTGTGTCTCATTAATTATAACTAGCAGTAACCAATAGTTAGGAAGTGCAGGCGGTCGTCTGTTGGGAGACAGACAATGAGGATAGCGTGAGAGAAGCGAGGGGCTGTGGATTCCTGCCGTTCATTTATTTATAATTTGTTGTTGTTTTCATTAATAATATTACTATTATTGTTGTTATTATTATTATTGTTGATGTTAGGACTACTGTCAATAGAGGAAACCAGGTCGAAATTGAAAGAAAGAAATAATTATTTTTGTATTTTAGAGGTAGAACATCCAGAAAGTAGTTCTTCTTCAAGTGGCTAATGGAATAGGAATTTGGAAATGTAGGTCTTAGAGGGAGATTGTAAAACTGCCGGAAAACTCTTGGAGGGAGGACAAGAACCAAAACTTAACTGAACGCTTAAATGGCGTGGACGGAAAGAAGACTCTCTTTAAATGGAATGAAAATTTTATTGAAAGTAAACGCAATTACTTACGTAGGTCAAAACAGTAACAAGTGTTCAAGAACAGTAAATAGGCAACCAAACTGGGTTGACTTTAAATTTAAGCTTATGGAAGTTTTCAGAAGACAAGGTACGCACTACTCTCCGTAAGAACATAACGTTACTTGAGAGAACTGGATCATAAACTTTTGTGGATCATAATCTTTGCAAATCATTTATATCTTACCGAAAATCTCCTGGCCCTTCTCTCCGTTCGTCGTTGCGCTGGACGTGACATGTGCTTCGCAAAACTACATTTGCTATTCACGTGAAAATTCATATGACCCATGCCACGGACCTTGAACTCAACACCAGGGCCTTTGCTCCGCCGTTTGCTGACATACCATTCATTCTAGTTGGAAGAACAAAGGAATGCCAAGAATGTGCCCACATTTTGCTTCGAGTCGGCTCTAGCGCTGTACGCTTTAAGAAAGCGCCGCTGACCACCGACGTCAAGATTAGTGTGAGGGCTCGCTTTTGCTCGCCCGCAATGAATACCAGACAAAGGAACTTTCAATCAGACAAAGCTGAAATTATTTTTACCTGCATCATGTACACTGTATACAGTTTCACCTAACCTTGAAGAATTCTTTGAAATTATTTTCATGTAAACTCTGGTAAATAAAAATAATTATTACATACCGGTAGAATCATTTTGTTTTTCAAAGTGAAACTGTGAGTGTTAAGTGTTACACTATGCAGAGAACAATATGACTGGAGGTCTGTTTTCTTTCAGGGTACTTATTGAAGAATACTGCAGTTTGCGGGAAGCACTTTGTGACAACAAGATTGAAATTTGTAGACTAAATGAGAAAGTGAAAGATCTGATGCAAACATTGGAGAAGAAGTAAGTCTTAAAGGGAGCAGCTTTATTTTGAATATTAAAGTTATATCTCTTACAGCCTACAGTCTACATGTACATGTACTCTCAAAACACAGTATCTTAAAAGACTAAAATTATAATTGATTAAAGTATAATTGAAATGAGAAGTCTACATGTATCAACTGTGTGTCCAGCTCATCTTGCTTGGGGATTACATTGGATAACAGACTTAGTTGGTCCTTTCACATTCAGTTGTTTCTAAGTTAAGGGCAAAGATTACCAAGCTTAAACAGATGAAGACCTTCGACCAATTGTCTTTGGAATCAATCTACTTAAAAAAGCTACTTCACAATTTTGTTACCTACTCAGGGCTCGAGACTAACTTTTCAGCTTGCTAGCCCACTGGCTAGTGACAGGTTTGACCCACTAGCCAAAACAAATTTTTCACTAGCCAGACGCAGGCATTTGTTACTTTAAAGTGAACAAAAGATTCTCCCAGACTTGATTTCACGCATGACTAATCATTAGCGGCAAGCAGTTCATTTGTCGTTCGTCGCTTTTTACTAAGGGAAAAAACAAACAAAAAAGTCAACCATTCTTTCGCAGTTTTAATTTGTAATTTAAAGTTCTTGTTTGGGCCAATAAATTATATATAAGATATGTTTTAAATTCTGCACGCTTTGACTCAATTTCGTTTTGTGAATTGGGCCTCCAGTGCTCACAAATTTTCACTAGCCAAAATGGCTAGTGAAGCGCAAAAACCACTAGCCAAAATGGAATTTTTACTAGTCTGTGGCTAGTTGGCTACCGTTAGTCTCGAGCCCTGCCTACTGCATTTTTCTTCAGGGGTTCTGGCACTCATTTCCTGAGCTCAAGGACTCGCACATCTGTGCTACTAGATTGATCTACAACATAAATCCATCTATCCCTAAACATGAAGTTCTTTGTAAGGCCAAATGGACCTCTCTACTTTATTTGTATAAGAAAAGACTTGCTTACATTGCTTATAATTAGGCTTATGATGATTTGACACCTGATAGCACTACAAACTTGTTTTCAAAACATCAGAACAAATGCAAGTTAAGAAACAATTTAAGGTTTGAACTTATTAATTCCAAATCAAAAGCACTCCATGACTTTAACTCATTGCCTACCGAAAATTAGACTAGTATTGTCTGGAACTGTCTACCAATCCAGTATGTGCACAACTAAATTAGGTTAGGAATTGCGAGTCTCTTATGAAAAGTACTGTCACAATGAAAATAATATTCCTGGTATTCGTAAAGTAGCTGAATGGAGATGTCTTATCAGCCAGTGGTTTTGTGTGGCTCCCGGCTTTAAATGATACCCCTGTAATAGGTCAGACCAGACTGCATGTATCTGCCCCTGCAGGCAAAACTGTATTCCCACAGGTTGAAAACTGGAGCATGAGTAGTGTGTTTTTGGTGTGCATGTGAGTTTTGCATCAAGTTAACATAATTATGATTTAAGAAATGCAATACAGAGTCAAGTGTTGTATCATCGACAACAATCCTCAAAGCAAAACAGGATGGTTCAAGAATCATGCTTACTATAAATAAGATTCTTTGTTTGTGGATCACAGTGAATTGGTTAATCATGGCATTGTATTGGCTAAGTTGAGTTACAGGTAATGCAGTATTTTAATTGTAGGTATCCTACACAATTAGAGAGTGCAATTGAGCAGCATTTAGAGTATATCAAGGCCACAGATTGTACAAATGAAGGAGGAACCAATCAGAAGGCCTCCATGTGGACAATGGAGCTGGTCTCCTTGGTACTTGCTGGCATGAAATCACAGGTAAAGGCTGCCTTAAACCATCTGGATGTACATGCATCTCTCTTTAATGTGTCTATGCCTGTCCCGTCCCATCTTTGTTTCCACATGAAAGATAGATGGCTGTGCAAACAGTATTCTGGGCATCCTGTCATGATTTTGCTTCTGAAGTGGTTTAAATTAAACTTGAGGTTAGGGTTAAGTTGCTTCTAACAATTCGCGCATGATACTAGAAATTTAATAAAAAAATATTATTTGTGACTAAGAAGAAAAACAACACAACAAAGGGGGAAAAAGCAAAATTTTGCTACTCTGATAAGGTAGGAAACATCCTTGAAATTGCACAAAATACTTTAAACACAATGCATCTGCTTTGATGACACAAAGGCAACTCATGCACTCATGATGCAAGAGGGCCTGAGTTCAAGTCTTAATGTCGCTTTTGATACTTCCTGGGAGAGGGCAATTGTAATAAACTCATTACCATTTTGTGACTAAGAAGAAAAAAAATGAACGGGAAAAAAAGACACACGACCGGTTTTTAACCACGCACAGGCATCCCATGGAATTATGCCATTGACTAAACAAACTAGGAGCCTTCAATGTACTGTAGAAGACCAGATCCAGAGCCAACATGTGCATAATTTATGGATGTTGCAGTTTGCAACAGACAACGTCTGCTGAAAATATCAATGCAAACAATTTGTCTTGCATTTAATTGCCCTGAAATTGCCATTTATAGTAATTTCCAGAGCCACTAACATCGAAGTTACCAAGTGCTTAGGGTAGTCTTGGTCCAAGTCAACTTGTGATGTCACCTCAAGAATAGATCAACTTGTTCAACCAGCTAAGCTTTCAAATTTACCTGTAGTCCAATGATTTCCAGCACCATTTATACCCTCTTCCCTTCCAGGATACACTGCAAAATTACCTCTGCAGGAAACACATAACTCTTTGTACTTAATGCTATGTCACAACTCAACCTGAGTACACCCCAATTTTGACCCAAAGCTCTTGATCAACTCCATAAGGCATTGCTTATGCTGTATGGACCAAGACAAAGTCAAGGTCCATAAACACACACACACACACACACACACACACACACACACACACACACACAAAAGAACAAGGCCAATATCCAGCCATCTTATTAAATGGCTGTACTTCTCTCCTCTCATTTTCTGTGAGACAAAACTTTTTTCATGCCTTCACATCACTTTTTGTTTTAATTTTTGTATTTGCTGAAACTCATCTGTTTTCTTTGTCTTGACTGTCTTCTGCCCCCTTTTTTGACTCCATTGCCAACATTGTCAAAAGTTACGAACTTTGTAAGTCCTCCGTACCAAATTTTTTATTCTTGTGCGGGAAACAGGCAGTCCCAAGCAGGCAAGATCGGCCAATCTTGCCCGCTCGGGTAGCCAATAAGAGCACAGAATTTGCTTCATCTTGCCCGCTCATGGGGCCCACCATATAATAAAGTGTGGTAGTAGGAATAGTAGTAGTAGTAGTAGTAGTAGTAGTAGTAGTAGTAGTAGCAGTAGCAGTAGTCCTCCAGTCAACAGTTACTTCAAGTTGTCCCTCAAGGATCAATCTTAGGACCTATTCTTTTCCTTGTGTTTATAAATGGCATGCATTTGAGCATACGGGACTCCACACTGGACATTTATGCTGACAATATGACTCTATCAAAAAGTGCTAGCTGGGAAAACATCTTCCTCATCAAACACGCCCTGAATCAGGATCTTAAACATCTAGCTAAATGATATGGTTGGCACAGAATAAAATGCTCACAAACACTAAAATAAACCAAGGGCATGCTGGTAACAGGGAAGTGCCCATGGAACAAAGTTGCCGCTCATTCAGTTGATGTCAATTCAAATGGAATTACTACTGAGAATGTCACCGATTTCAAGCTTCTTGGCATAATGTTAGATCAAGATGTCTCATTTGATCATCAGATCGATGAGTTGAGCAAAAAAAATGGGGAAACGGATAGGTCTCTTTGGTCATATAAGTCCTTATTTAAAATGGAATCAACGTGAAATATATTACTTCATGATTGTAAAGCCTGTGTTCCTTTATGGCAGTTCAATATGAACCTCTTGTAGTAAGGAAAATCTTAAGAAACATCTTCGTCTTCAGAAACATGTGGCTAAAATTATTCTGAATGCCGAAAAAACGGCTTCTTTTGTCTATTTATTCAATACCTTAAACTGTATTCCTTTCTATGCCGAGTCGTATGTAAATCAATGCACTTTAACCTACAAAAGACTCAGTGGTAATACTCCAGAATATATAAATGATTAACCAATCAAAAACTCTGACATGCATGATAAAACAACTAGGTACTGTAATCTAAATTTAAGCTGTCCTCGGTACAAGAGATGTACACAAGGTGGCCGATGTTCACTGTAAGAGCAATCCAAGAATGGAACAAGCTAAATGTTGATCTCAAGCATAGTCTAAGCAGAAAGCAATGTAAAGGATCACTTTTTAAATCAATTTTAAATGATCAATTTACTACTCAATCATTTTTTAGTATCTAGCGGTCTTACATTTTTTACTGTTTAGATATTTTAAATTAGTTATATTCATTGGTTGTATAAAAATATAGTGATTTTAACTGATTTCCGTTTGTTTTTAATTTGAGGGTCATTAGTTTATCAGTTTTGTTACTGTCAAATGTTGCCCTCTTCAATTAAGTCTGTTACTGCTACTGCTACTAAAGTTAATGAAGCAACCTAAGCAGTTGCAAAGAAGCCTGAGAAAATAATAAAGGCTTGAACAGGACTCGAACCCATGACCGTGCAATTGCACTGCACACTACTCTGTGGGGTGCCAAGGTGAACAAAAATGCCAATTGAATAATTTTCTAATTACAAAAATATGTTCTAAACTCAAGATTTTTGTCCTCAACTTACAAACTAGATTCTAATTTAGCGAAATATTTATGCTCTTTTTAGGTTTTCCTTTCTAAACTTTAAATTTGGGTGCTAATTACAAAAATATTTATTCTAATTGTGAAGTATTAGAGATGTTCAAATTCAAAAAAACAAAAATGTCCTGATTAAAAAAAATGCGTTCATAGCTCAGTTGGTAAGAGCACTGCACTGGCATCGCAGAGGTCGTGGGTTTGAATCCCATTGGAGTCACTTGAATTTTTCAAGTGCATATGAGACAATTGCTTAAATTGTCCAGCAAGTGTGAGGATCATGTCGTCAGTTGATCTAATTAGTATGCCAATTATTCTCTTTTGGAAAATTACATGCCCGGTTTGCTGTGATGGAATATTTTTGTGATGCGTGTGTTGCCTTGAAAACGCAGCCAGATTTGCATGATCACAGGATTATTTTTGCATCCTTTCTTTTAAAATGCCATTCCGTACTTGTTAGAGCTAAAATGAACCTTCATACGTGGAACGTTTGGCGCTAATTTTTGAGTGATGATGAAGAGTATCTACAAGCACGTTCTGTAACGTAACTCTGTAACATCGAGGAAGAGGTGACATCTCTGGAGATTCAGAGATTTCTAGAGACTACCCAAGCTGTTCTAGGTCAAGTTGCAAACTTCCACTGATCTGTCTAAACAAATCAGTGAATTGTGTGTGGGGGTGTTAGTGGGTGGACTCTGACAAAGGACGCCAAACGTTGTACAGATCTCGGTCATACGATCAACCACGTTTTCTAAGGGCCTGTTCATATGAGGCAAGTGGGCGGGCTGGCCCGGTAAACGGGCTAAAGTGTTTATATGGAACATTCCAGCCCGCTTTACCGGGATAAATTTCTAGAATTTGTTTACGTGCTTGTGACCTCCAGGGATAACTTGTGAATTTTCTTGTTTTGGTTCAAAATGAAGGTTCATTTTAGCTCTAACAAGTATGGAATGGCATTTTAAAAGAAAGGATGCAACAATAATCCTGTGATCATGCAAATCTGGCTGCGTTTTCAAGGCAACGCACGCATCACGAAAATATTCCATCGCGGCAAACCGGGCTGGGCCGTTTATATGAGAATTTTCCAGCCCGGCTTGCTGAGATCTCGGGAAGCGGGCCGCCCACCTTCTCGTACAAACGAGCCGGGATTTCACCAAAGAAAATAGAAATTAGCCGAGATCTCGGTAAGGAAGGCTAGCCCATATGGTCGTCCATTTGTTTCAATATTCCCTAAATCTAATTCGCTGACGCTAAACTTCAATTCGCTGGTGCTAGATACCATTCGCTGTCGCTAAAAACTAATTCGCATTCGCTAGATTTTATTCGCTGTCACTAAACTTAATTCGCTGTCGCTAAACTTAATTCGCATTTGCTAAATTCAATTCGCTGTCACTAAATTTTATTCGCTGTCGCTAAATTTTATTCACTGTCGCTAAATTTTATTCGCTGTCGCTAAACTTTATTCGCTGTCGCTAAACTAAATTCGCATTCACTAAATCATGTTTGTGTATATAAAAAGCGTTGACGGGCCTACGCGACTCCTGCGGTTCGCTGATGGCTTGTGTTATGCCTTTATAGCTTTGCTCTAACCAGAATGTCTTTTTAACGGTTTGTTGACGCTCTGTCAGTATTTCTTCCTCAACTTTGGCCACGAAGATGTTAGGGTATGCGAATTTAGTTTAGCGACAGCGAATAAAATTTAGCAACAGTGAATAGAATTTAGCGAATGTGAATTAAGTTTAGCGACAGCGAATAAAATTTTGCAAATGCGAATCAGTTTTTAGCGACAGCAAATAGAATTTAGCTAATGCGAATTAAGTTTAGCAACAGCGAATAGAATTTAGCAACAGCGAATTAAGTTTAGCGACAGCGAATATAATTTAGCGAATGCGAATTAGTTTTTAGCGACAGTGAATTAGATTTAGCGACAGCGAATTAGATTTAGCGAATATTGAAACAAATGGACAACCATAAGCCCGCCTCATATAAACAGCCCCTAAAATAAAGCAGTTGATCGTATGACCAAGACTAGCGCCAAACGCTCCAAGTATAATATATTTGGCACCCACGAGACTTTTGGGCAGCAGAGCTTGCAGTAGCATACATTTGCATATTAATTAGAAAGTTGGTTTTTTTTTTTTTCAATTAGCAGGAATTTTTTCACTCAGCATGTAATTTTCCAAAAGAGAATAATTTGCATACTAATTAGAACACATTTTTTTTAATCAGGACTTTTTTGTTTTTTTGAATAAGAACATCTCTAATACTTCACAATTAGAATAAATATTTTTGTAGTCAGCACGCAAATTTAAAGTTTAGAAGGGAAAACCTAAAAAGAGCATAAATATTTCACTAAATTAGAATCTGGTTTGTAAGTTGAGGACAAAAATCTTGAGTTTAGAACATATTTTTGTAATTAGAAAGAAAATTTTTCAATTGGCATTTTTGTCCACCTTGGCACCCCATACTGCTCTATCAACTCATATCTCAGCGCAATCACAATCGTGTCTTTAAATATTTGAATGGTAAACAAAAGAAACTGTTTCTGCACTTAATGAGATCAAGTGAAGCTATGATCCTCGCAGTTATGAAAGCAATTTTAGCAATTGAAAAAATTCAGGACTTCAACGGGGTTTGAACCTGTGACCTCGTGATGCAGGTGCAACGCTCTAACCAACTGAGCTATGAAGCCACTGATGTTGGGAGCTGGTCATTTTTGGGTTCAAATGTTCCTGTGATGAATGAATTAATGGCTGAAATGATATATGAAATGAATTGCTCAAATTGTAATCATAACTGCGAGGATCATAGCTTCACTTGATTTCATATCTGCAGTTCAATATATGATTCGTTTCAAATCATTTCATCCATTAATGAGATCAGCACACCTCTGCGTAAAAATGGGTATTTTGCACAGTTAATTTATATCATTGGGTAACAATGGTTTCTCAGGTTGTCCCAGACTCCAGCACAACACTGGTTTTGAGTCTTCATCATCCTCAAGCTCATGTTCGTCAAATGGCTGTTAATCGCCTTGGAGATCTTCTCAGAGGAAAAGAGGTATATAATGCCTAGACCTCTGCTTCTGGATCCTTCTATAAAGTCATTTCCTGTTTATTTTTTTAAGAAAAATGATTGATGGAACAACATTTTGTGTTAATGGTATGTCTGTCACAAACTGTTTTACATCTTTAATATAGGGGCTTTCAGAAGACAGTGAGTTTGTAACTGAGTCATTGCTTTCACGGCTGCAAGATGATGACCCCGCTATTGTATCATGTGTCTTGAAGCTAGGACAGGTCTGCTCATTCACATGTAGTGTACATAGTGCAATGTAATATTGTTCTCAAACAGACATGCAGGAGATGTATTTTACCCAGTACTTATTTTGTTACAGTAGCTTATTTTTCTTGTCTGTGTCTGTGTTGATGAAATTACATGATATGGTGTTTAAATGTTGAAATAGACTTGAATAGTTCATTTATGCTATCATACAGCTGTATTGTAGTCTGTTGTTATGACTGATTATGAGTTATTAACAGTGATGTCCACAGTTCAATATGTGATTCATTTCATATAATTATCATTTCACCAGTAACTGTTACTTTCACTGGTATTTATTGGGCATTCTGCCATTTTCAGGTTTTGGCTAATAATCTTCCTGCATCACAGTTAGTAGAGGAGTTGTTAAAACTTCTAAAGAAGAAATCATTAGAATGGTAAGCAAGATTCAGTTGCATGTGATTGTTTGTCATAGCGTAAAACTTAAGTGTTGCATTATCCACATAGCTACAGGTTCCTTGCAATCAAAGTTGGAAAATTCTTGGAAAATAGATAAGAAATCAATTAATCAGAACAAAAGTAAGAAAAAAAATTGATGGAATAAAAAAAGTAAGTGAAAAAGAGATAAGTCAGCAGGGACTGAAGACTGTACAGAAGGGAAGCAAGGAATTGAGTTTTAGTCAATATTGTAATGGTAGTCATACATTAAACAGAATTGCTAAAAAAATTAATGTTGAAAATTCTGAGCCAATCCAAGTAATTATGCTGCAGGGATGAGGTACGGAATGAAGCTTTGCTGCTGTTGGTTGGCGAGTGGATCAACTCTGCAGATTCCTCACTTGTTGACAGAATTGTATTTGGCTTGTTGCCTCTGCTTCTGCTGTATCAGCAATCGAAAACAGTTGCTATTCCGTTGTCAATGACCATAAGTGGATCTGTGCTGGCCACTCGGCATGCTCTCTTGTCTGGAATGAAGGATTTTGTCAACAGAAAAGGCAAATAAATATTAAATTATCCATATGTATGCATTGTGTATTTATTCTCGTGGAAAATTGGAAAACAGTTTATTTCTTTTAATGTTGTGTGTGGAAAAACAACCAATGCTGACATGAAGAATCTAATGCATTGATTTGAATGATACTTTATATACTGTAATATGTCCAATGTATTTTGTCCCAGAACAGTGTAGTAAAACATACTGCTTAATGGTTAAAATTTATTTCAATGAAATCACTTGGAAATGATTGTTGTGCAGGGGATTCAAACTTGAAAGTACACAGGAAAGTGCAGCTCCACAGCATTAATCATCAAATAGAGGCTCTTGCACTAAATTTAAAGTTGAAATCTTCTTGTTCACCTAACCACCCTGCAAAGTTTGAAGCATGGCCTAACCCTAGTATGGCCTAACCCTAACCTTGTTATTGTGCATAATCAGTGATGGTAGATTTGAGGAAGAATCTTATCCTTTCGAAGTGAGTAATCACAGTGGTCTGTAAAGTTAGTCTTTTCTTTTATATCCCCACCAGAGTGGAAGAGTTGTGAGGACAGTAATGATCCTTATAAATTGGCTCTAGCCAATTATCTGTTATTCCATTGGCTTGGAGAGAATCTGATGAAGTTGGAAGATCAACAAGTTGTTACAATGGTGAGATAAGTAGTGAGCTACATGCATATAGATGTCTACCTTTACCTTTTCATCATTACTTAGTAATGGAAAAATAAAGTAGCTCTAAAATTACAGGAGGTAATTTAGTGAGTAACATTATTCAACCACTTTTATCAGGTGCAGAACATGACAAACTACACAAAGAGCCTTGAAGATGAGAGCACTTTTCATGTGTTCCTAAAGTGTGTGCTTGGAGAGACACTTTGTATGGCAACAAGCAAGTGTAAGATGCAGTTATGCCAGACCATTACAGAGTATGTGCTGCCAGACCTGTGGGAGGTCACAAGAATGCAAGGAAATTACCAGCCACTCAAGGTACCTTTGTTTGTCTTACCTCAGCAAAAATCTCCCCAGACATTACAGTCACACCAAGTCAAGCATACCCTCTTAGATTCTTTCAACAAATATATTGTCTGAATTTTGTTCCATTCAGCAGGGTCCAAAATTGCAACACATGGGTTGCCAACGTGACTGAAA
The DNA here is from genome assembly GCA_014634185.1 of Astreopora myriophthalma. Classification (NCBI taxonomy): domain Eukaryota; kingdom Metazoa; phylum Cnidaria; class Anthozoa; order Scleractinia; family Acroporidae; genus Astreopora; species Astreopora myriophthalma. The sequence goes on along the minus strand of BLFK01000983.1, from coordinate 206,276 downwards.
ATTGAGTGTTGGTAACTATATACATCTTAAGAACTGGTTGCCACTGGGCAAAGCACCTTTTATCCTGTCAACCTTTAACATCAAAGGAAAATCAAACTTTGTCTTGTCATAGCCTCGGGTATATTATTTCATAAAGACCCAAATTTTAAACATAAAAGAAAAACACTTGTTACTTTAATAACTGTAAGAGCTTAAAGCTTACCAGTGTTTTGTTTCCCTGTGAGCAATGGTTCTTCCACCAGATCCTACGCAGGGTATGGTATGTGCAGAACAAACCACAATAAGGTGTGAGTCTGAGAATCCAGCAACTGTAGTGTGAGCTTGAAGTCTAGTAGAGAAACCTGTTGTGTACAATGTATCTAAAATTATCCCTGAAAAGACATGGCCAGGAAAACAAGTCATTTGGTCAGAAAATTGAGTTGTTTCCAGCAGAAAACAACAGAAACAACAGTCAAAGCAGTTCACACATGAGCACTCTTAACACAAAGATTCCAATCTTCACATGCATATTCATTCAATGAAATTTATGTGACATGACTTCACCAGATGAAGTGTATGACTGAAAGATAAGGATCATTGATTAATAACTATTGAATTGTCCAGTCAAAGGTTTGCACTTCCTTAGTGTTGAGCATCTAGTTTTATTTGATCCAGTGTAAGCAATGAACTTGATCTTTACAGTTGACAGTTAGCAGTGTGCTCTTTGATTTTAGTTTATGAACAACATTTAAAAAAAAGTTAAGAGTTCTGTATTTGAAAGAATTCAGTTGTTAGGATTCTTCCATCCCTGTCCATAAAAAAGCTAATGCACACTACACTGTACTTGTAAAATAATTACAATGCTGTTGTATAAGTTTAATAAAATAACCCACACCCATTCCTTTGTTCATTTCTGTTTTAGATTGAATTAGCTGTGGAACAGGTTGAACAAAGTGGCAATGTTCCACTTCCTCTTCTAGGAGGCTTGGCTAAGTTGCTTGGTAAGCACAGCACCAAGAGGCTGAACCATGTTAAAGGGGCCATCACGCTCTGGCTGTGTGGAATTCTGTTGAAGATCATACCAGCTGGGTCAAATGCTGTTTGTGGTAAGAATGGTTTCCCTCCAGTAATCTACGAACATTCAGGGATGGAAATATTGCTAAGAAGAAGTAACCAAGCCTATTAATTTTATAAAATACGCCAAATATTTGGACTGTGCGCCTTTCATATTCTAGTTGAATATCCTTCCTCTTGTAGCTGGCTCATCTTGTCTACATGTATTTGGGAATCAGATTGAATAATCCTTACTATTTATTGTGATGAATCACATGGAGAAAACCTTTCAATTCACACTGAAATGAATCAACAGTCTTCACAGCAGAACAGTTTACCTGATTTTGATGAAAAGGTCTGGTCTCTTTTATAGGACAATGGTGGATTTCAAAATATGACAGCTGTGAAGAGGGTGTGTACACAAAGGTACAAATATATCTTCTGTATTTTTAGTTCGACCAATTGTTTCTGGGGATTAAAAGATTAAGAGACTAACACTTTTCATAAATTTTGTGACAGCTTTTGGGGTTGTTGCTTGAGGTTGTGACTTATGGCAGCTGTACATCAACAAGTCATCAAGAACAGTTCAAGGAATTACTTAAAGGTCTATTTGAGGTAGATAAAATATAACCTTTGCAGTTGAGGAGTGACTCAGTTGTTCTTAAATGTAGACTGATGGAATAGTCACATAGCTATTGTAATGCACTGTTTTAAAGTTTTAAAGCACTAGGTCAAAAATTTGTTTTGCACAAAGTATTGTTCTTTTTGTTTTACCTTTCCAGTGTAGGGTTAGGCCATCGATACTGCTGTTAATGTAGTTTATACCCATGCATGGCATTTCAGGGACCATGTGCTTGCAGGGTGGCCATCTTGAGTAAACCAACAATTTTATTTTTTTCTAACAATACAATTTGTTAGAAAAAGTTGCATTAACTCAGAAAAGCTTTTGTTTGTCAAATATTTGAATTCTCATCCTGAAACAAGGTTCTCCTAGCAGAATTGATTGAACATTATGTCATTTTTGAGTGGCAGTAATTAAACTAATCATAACCATAACAAAAGTCTCAAATCTGATTGGTAAAATCAGCAGTCCCTTAATTGGACAGTTGCTCAGGTCATGCACTTGCAACTGGATAGTTACAGTATCTGAGTACCAGTAATTGGACATTATACGTTATGAATTGTTGCACATTTTCTCAGGTCTAAAGGTCTAAAAAGTTGAGCAAATTGAGCTGTCTGTTTGTTGATAAGTGCTGCTTCAGGTAATAGAGCACACAGGACAATAACTCAACATTATTTAATAAGGGTGAACTCTCTAAGATGGCGAGTCCTACAACAATGATCGTACATCAACACTGTTCATGCCATTCGTATTATTCTTGAATTTTGTCATACTTATTAATTTTTTTGAGTGATAGTAATTGAACTTATCAGACACTGAAAATAGGCACACAGTGGTGATCATTTGGATCTAAATAATGTCAAACTGAGCATGTTGACAGATGAAGACCTTGTTTTCATGACTGTTTCAAAATTAACAAGTCTTGGCTTACAAAAACTAGAATACTAATCTAAAAGCTTATTCTAAACTAAAAATGAGGTTCAGAAGGATATTTTGACTCTAAATGATAGTGTTTTGTGGAAACCCTTGCACATTCCAGGCATGTGTGTCTAAGCAGATAACTAGATAACAAATGAATGTGGTTATTCCTCAATCTAAGCTTACATTTGCTATCCTTTGGCTTCATTTGGTATCAATTAGATGACTTGCTTTCCTTATTTAGTGGAGTTAAATGGGTTTGTGCACCAAACAGAACATTGGATATAATTTTTGGCGTTTTGGTTTATACACTCGTTAATTTCACTCTAAAGCAATACTTGCCTGTATTGTTTTCTGGTTGTCTACACATGTGTGAGCTTTAAGGAGAAAGTGGACTGACTGTTTTCGGCTAATTATTAAAACGGTTCTACGATTCTTAACATGATTTAATTGGAGTTGGGGGAAAATAATAGTTGTTGACATTGACAAAATAAATACAGAAGTTCCAGTATGCCAACCAGCCAAGGCAAGTCTGATCAAGCTGGCTAGTGCTTGCACTGAAATGGTGAGCTTTGCAGGAAAACTATCACCTCAAAATTAACGGTGACAAAGATGATGGATAACAGGTTTAGAGCTGGGTTTTCTTCTGGATGCCTAATTATTAAGTTAATTTCTGTTTTCACTGTAGTCCCATTTTGCAGACAAGCTTGTACTATTGAAATTTCTGGGACATCTATGGTGTAAACCTCCCCAAAGGGAAGATGAGAGTGTGTCGGCTCTGCTACAAGTTCAATGTTTGCACATTGCAAATACTTGCCTTACCTCTGCATCTGGAAAAATGGTGAAGGAGCTGTGTAAATCAACATCTACAGGTGTGTTAGAATAAAATTATATACATTAGTCAACCCTTTAAGTATCAGATCAGTCTCCATACATGTACTCCGAAGTAATTTGGGTGAGAGGGGAAGTATTTAGAACATCCTATGTATGTAACAATGTTGGCTGGTCATTACTGTGGACTAAGTACTTTTTGAGGACTAAGTACTTTTAGAAATTTTTCACTGAGATCATTCATGTCTTTTTTTTTTTTTTTTTTTTTTATT
>BLFK01000983.1:192774-202586 GCA_014634185.1 Astreopora myriophthalma | reverse complement strand
TTTTTTTTTTTTTTTTTTCTATTCTGGAGGATGTGTTATTTAACTTGGACACTAAATTTATGAAAATTGTCCTGTTATTGTTACTGTACATGCAGTTAGATGTGCCAAGAGTAATCTGCCAGAATGGCAAAGTAACCCTTCTTGAGAAAGTAACATTTTGTCCACATCCATGGCTTAACGAAACTAAGAGCTTATTCTTGCTTAAGTGAATGATTCTTGTAGCTCTGAGCACCAGCACTTCATTGCCGTTTCTCGTTTCCATGCTAATCTCTGGTTAATTTTCTTGAGATGCAGTTGTTCCTTCCCTGCTGGTACCAGTGGTCAGCCCAGTGTCTTCTGTAAGGAAATCAGTCTTGGCATGTATCAAGAGTCTTAAGACTAGGATGTTGTCTTCCCAAGCTGGTCCCATCACTGCATTGCTTAGTGAATTGGTTGACAATGCTGAAGAATTGACTGCTGATCCTAGACAATTACGCAGAGTTCTGGGTGAATATTTTGCTCCTCTAATTTCACATGGCAAGCCTCAATCAAAGCCCTTTGGTGAATTAAAGAGTGTTAAAAACACACTGAATTACATGCTGCAACCCATAATATCCAGGGAAACACCTTCCTACATCAGAAGAGTCATACTTTCCTCTCTAAGGAAAGTTGTGACACAGGTAGGGAATTAACATTTCTCATTATGTTTACACATTTTGGATATGAAGGACTAAGTGCAACTGTATTGCCTAGCAGTAATTTCCTCTTGCTATTTACTGATCTCCTTTCAAGGGCATCTTCAGACTAGTAATTGAGATTGTTATTTGAAAGTGAAGCTTCACCCTAGATAGCATGTCGACTTGTGACTAAGTTTAGGTTCACACTGCAACCAGGTGGACAATCAGACCCGGGTTATGAATGGCAACTTTTCAACCTACATTTATGGATCTCCAAAACAGAGTAGCATCAAACCATTTGTGATACTGTTTAACAGCCTTCACTCATGTTGCAGGATATGATGCTGAAACTTCTGCCGGTGCTGGTGCAGCTTTTAGATAAGTGTGAAGGTGTCTCATCAGTGTTGTCTGAAGATGAAAGTGTTCTGCTGCAGTTAATAGTTCAAAAGTACACTTTTGAGACAGCATACCTGTTGCAGGCAGAGTCCTCATGCTGGCAGACATTGCAGAGATTGTTACTACACAGAACAAGTATTTGCCCTGGACACATGTCTCCCATGATGACAGCACTTGGCCAGGTGAGCATAGTTCACTGATATACTGTAATTATGAAGATAAAAGCCGATCCATACATTTCATGTACTCTGTATTCAGTTCACATGGGTGCACTTTTGTATGGTATCAAGATCAACTTCACTCTTGAACTTTGATACAAATTTTTTTTGTGAGCTAAATGATCAATACAGTGTAGTTCTTAATAATGATGTTAGTTGCACTGTGTTATTTGTCATCCTCAAAATAATCTTACTCATTTATATCAAATTGATATGACTGAATTCCACAAGTCAGATGAAATACCTTCATTTGGTACTTATGGATCTAAAGGGGTTTGCCTTCATCTCACCCTTTTAATTTGAAAAAAAAATCTTAAGTGTACTAATAGTTAAATAATAGACATCTGACATGAAGGGGCCAGCACTTGTGTGGGAGGAAAGGATCATGAAGGAAAGATAACACTGTTCCATGGCTTAACATTGCTTTTCTTTATAACTTGCTGAATCAGTATGGCGTTTTGAATTATCCTTATCTGAATGCTCTTCTCTTTAGCCTTTCACATGTGATATGTCAGAGTATACCCTCAGAGTGTAATTGACTTAATGATTGTAGATCCAGCATACAGCTATACCATAACCATTAATGTTGTATATGTACACTCTCAGATTATGCGTACATTTTAGGGCCCTTCCCATCGAAGTGTCAAATTGACCTGACAAAGGACAATAACAAACCTTTCCAAAGCTTCTAGTACATATGATAATTGTGCAATGACTTTCAAGAGGTTGAACTCTTTAGAACCAAAAAACTCGTCCCACCTATGGGCCTTCATGAGTATCAATGGAAAACAAAATTAATACCCATAAAGGTGACCTCTTAATTGTTTTTTCTATAACTAAAACAAAGAGTTAATTGAGGAGTGTGTAAACCCCTTTGCTGCAAACTGCATTAACTAATTTTCAAGTTTATCATCTTTCGTCATTGATATTGGTTAAATTGTTAGCATGTTGATGCAGGAACATCTTAAAGTAAGGCCACATCACTATCATGCGATGTTGGCCAAACCAGGACACCTGTGTATGTACATAATTTACACACAACCAGCAGTCTACTCACTTGATAAAGTGACAGTTTACATATGCAGTGTTGTTGGTTTTGTTTTATGTGTCAGATCACAAATAGATTCTTCCAAGCAATCCCAACAGAAGAGTTAAAGCTGGAGTTATTTAAAATTCTTGTGGACAGCTTGCTTCAAACAAGAAATGTTGAAATAGGAAATGCAGTGAAGAGCACTATTTTGAAAGTGAGTTGCAATTATTGACAGATACTTGCAAATGCTAAACTGGTTATCATTTAAGTATGGTAACTGCCTGGGCAGCCAACCTTGGTTTTGCAGTTGGTGCAGAATGTTTCATTCATAATGAACATGCCAACTTATGGCCATTCGACTTGCCTGAGGTTAGGGTTAGGGTTAGGGTTTTCTAATAAAATTCCTATTTCATATTTCTCTAAGCCAAAGATGATGAAGCTATGTGACTGAACAACAGTTCTCAGTTGTTAAGGTGTTCAAAAAGTGGATAATGCTCCATACCTGAAATCCCTATCCAATAGATAAGTGCTAGTTATCCAGTGGACAGTGCTAGCCACCATTTGAACAACTAGGCCCAGGCCCCAGTTGTTCAAAGGTGGATAACACTATCCATTGGATAAATGACTATCCAGCTAATAAATGCTAGCAAATCCAGTTAAACGAGATGATATATGAAATTAGTCGTATGTTGAACTGCGGATGTGAAATCAAGTGAAGCTATGATCCTCGCAGTTATGAATGCAATTTCAGCAATTGCATAGAGAAGCCTGAAAAAATTAGGACTTCAATGGGGTTTGAACCTGTGTCCTCACAATGCCGGTGCGATGCTCTAACCAACTGAGCTATGAAGCCACTGAGGTTGGGAGCTGGTCATTTGTGGGTTAAAATGACCAGCTCCCAACATCAGTGGCCTCATAGCTCAGTTGGTTAGAGCGTGGCACCAGCATCTTCTCTATGCAATTGCTGTAATTGCATTCATAACTGCGAAGATCATAGCTTCACTTGAAATGCAATTGAGTTATCCTATGGATACTGATCTATTCAGTGGATAGTGCTATCCACCTTTCAAACAACTGGGGCCAGGTGTTCTAACTTCATTTTGCTATGAACACATAATACTGGATTTTTTTGTCTTTACCAATTTAACATACTGCTTTTTGATAATTATTGGTTAATATAACCCCTTATGTAAACAAAAACCCAATGTAAATCCTAAACTGCTATACCAGTTCTGTGAGAAAAAAAACTAAGAACATCTGTCACCAGATACCTTCCTTTTGGATGAGATTTTGATCCCGTGAATAAGGGAAACAAAACCTGCCTATATTCACAGATTTAAATTATGCATACTGGTACTGTATGTACTGGTACATGCAGTACCAGTATAGAGTTGCTCTGTAGATAATAATAATAATCACTTTATTTAAGTCTCAAGTTATCTAGCCGAGCACAAGTGCTCTACTAATTGGGGAGACTAAACTGTATGGAAAGGGGATGGGAATGGTGTACACCAGGTATAAAGGAACTATTCTATGACCCCGAAAGTATTACAATGCAGGGGCCAACAAAAAGTGTAGCATTTACTCACAGCCCCTCCCCTCTCCCCTCACACACACAAGCGTACTGAATTTTCATCATCTCAATTCACATTTGCACTGAACCCCAACTAAATGGAGCCAGGATCAGTCGTGGTCAATGCAGACAAACTGGTTAAAAAATGGCTGCTTTGCAACTGCTTCACTTGCTCCCTTAACTGTGATGATCATTCTAACCTCAAAATATTTCATATCTGCAGTTCAAATACATGACGTTTCATATGCAGATACATTCACCTCTTACATGGCTTGATAGCTCAGTTGGTAGAGTACTGAGCAACGCAATCACACAGTCATGAGCTCAAGTCCCATTGAAGTCTGGATTTTTTCCGGGCTTCTTTTCAACTTCTTAATGATAAGTTGGTCTGTTAACTGCAATAATCATTCTACTTCAAAACATTTTCATATCTGCAGTTCCAATGTATGATGAGATTTCACATACTCTCCATCAATCCGTACACTCTGTAATGACCATTAAAGTTGGGGTTGGTGACAAATTATCACAGCATGTATACAAGACTGGCATTTAATCCAGATTGAGCATTTTTTATCAGTAAAATATGCTGACAAGCAGTACCTTCAAGAAGCCCACCACCTCCCCTCCCTTAAAATAGTCTCCACTGCTAACACTGGCCATGAAATGTGATGTTCTTGTATACAGCTTTGCCTGAAAGCAGATATGGTTAGTGAAGAGTTACTGAAGTTTGATACAAAAAACGAAAGCAAACCGAAGAAAAGAAAAGTTAAAAGGTGAGAAATTTAATGAATGGTGTAAACAAACTGCATTGAAAGTGGGCTTTCATCAGGTCTCTGGATAGATTTGGAATTCAATAAATGAAATGAATTTGTTTCTGTCTCACAAAGGACACAGCAGGAGCATAAGGACGAGGACGATCAATTGAGTCATGGCCTTCAAAGAATGACCGTCATTCTAGAGTTGCTACAATACAAGTTCAATGTTGAAGAACCACAGCGACTTCTACAAACATTATTTACAACTCTTGCACGGTATAACAGTAATTATAGTAAACAAAGTGTGTTTTTCAATGATTTGACCCATTTTGTTTTGAGGTTTGTGAAAAGTAAGGTTCAGAGTTTCTCCAAACTTTAATTATTTTTATAAAAAATATAACTTACAGTTGTGTTGACCTGGATCACAGTCAAGGAGCATCAGAGTACATCATGCAGCTGGTGTTTTCCCTTATCAACAATATCTGTCACAGACTTTCGTTAAACAGCAGTTCTGCTCTTGCTGGTAGGCTATGTTTTAGTCACTCAAACTTCTTCAGTGCCTTAGGAAGTAATGCTTTTCTGGGTTTAGGTACTGTGGTTTTGCTGTGGTTTTGTGTAGTGAAGACTTCTTCTTAAAATAACTGGTGCCACACTTTGGAATGGAACCTCTTTTGTATTTTGTATATCCTTTTAAGGTTTTACAGATACAATTTGCATGAAGACCAAAAAATCACAATTTTTTTAATTTGCCGTTTTGAATGATTAGCCTGATTTCTGGCTGTGTCATTTTGCTTTGGTCTGAATACTGCTTTTTTTTGTTTACCTTCCCTATCATTACTCTTTGTCAGGCATTGTTCCTGAAGACCAGTTTGATGTTGAGCTAATTGTTCAGTGCATAAGGTCATCTGAAAGCCCGCAAACACACAACCAAGCCCTGCTGCTCCTCGCCACTGCGGCAGAACTCTTTCCAGTGAGTAATTAATATTTTGTTCCTATCTTGTCAAAAAGTCATTAATTGGCCTGCGTAGCAAGTGTTTCGTACAAGTGAAGATTTCCGTATTCTGGCCATGGGAAAATTGGGGCAGGAAAATAGGTCCCCACTCCCACCTGTCCACCTACTTTGTCACCCCAATTTTGTCGCGGCCAGAATATGGAATTCTTTGGTCATACGGAACACTTGCTACCCAGGCTAGTCATTAATTGATCTCAGTGTTCACTGTATTAGACAAAGCACTGGAGAACATTTTTCCCATCTGCAATTGTTTTTTGAAAGTTTAGTGTTAGGAGTTCATGTGCGCTTGATGTTGAGTTTTGAAATGTCATTTCAGGAAAAGGTGTTACATAATGTGATGTCAATTTTTACGTTTATGGGAGCCAGTGTATTGCGGCAAGATGACAGTTACAGTTTTGAAGTTATCAGTAAAACGCTGGACACCGTTATCCCAGCTTTGATTCAAGTATGTTAATGGTTTAGGGTCATCTGTAATGGTTGCACAGAATAGTTCATATTTACATTAACTGGATTTGGCAGGGCTTATTTGGGAGATAATTGCACAATTTTCATGCAGTTACTAGTATTGAGCAAATTATTGCAGTATTGCTGTTTAACCTCTGTCAGTGAAATACAACATACAAAACAGAATCTTATTTTTCTTACTTTTTGCAATTATTTAGTGAAGCTTGTGTGCAGTGCTTGTGTGAAAACATTTTTATATTAAGTAATTTGCATAATGACATTTATCATCAAAATGTGTTAAGAAATTTAATATGCTGCTTTAGCGTAAAGAGAAAAGAATAATTTGTTAGCCACCATTTACCAATTTGGTCTATAATTATCATTCTGTTCAGGCTGGTGAAAAGCAGCAGTTACCACATTTGACAAGAAAGGGTGTTGCTTCACTGAATGACATTGTGGCAGTGTTGATTCGGGTGTTTGTAGATGCTTCACCTCACATTCCTGAGCATCGTCAGCTTTCCTTGTTCACTCATCTTATCAGCACAGTTGGATCAGTTCAGTTCCTTCATACCGCTGTACTTCTGCTGCTTGAAAAGCATGTCAGTCATGGGTCAACGAATCCAGGTGCTGACAAACAGGTTAAGTAACAGGTCTTATGGATATAATTCCCAGCAGTTGTTTTAAATAAACTAAGCTCATTCCCCATTTACATTTGGTCTTGGTGCAAAATAGAGTTTATTTTGTTCAGCACTATGAGGCTTTCACTCACTCTTTTCTCTTGTGACAGGATGGTGTTAAAAGTTCTCTTGGAATTGAGTTTTGTCTGAAGCTCTGCCACAGCTTTGGCCCAAATGTGCAGGTATATGAAGGAGTCCACAAGTCATGTATCTTGTCCTTTTATGATTAAATCTGACATGGATTTTCCAAAAACAATTAGCATAATTTATGGTTTCTATTTCTAGTGGTTTCTATTGGTTTCTATTGCTTTTGAGTGCTTTGTTTGTGTTTAATCTACTGATATAAGACAGGACTTGCATTTCATGCAGTCTTGTCCATAAATCATTGCAGGTGGAGGCAATGGTGAAAGTATTGCAATACATTGATGATCTGCCACTTGAAAAACCAGAAGGTATTTCTGATTAGAGCTGTTGTTTTGCATTATTTATGTCTGGAATTATGTATGTTTTATGAAGGATTGTATAACCTTTGCAGTCAAGGGCAGTGAGTAGTGAAAAGTCTGTTCCCCTTGTTTGAAGGAAACGCCCTTTTGAGAAGGGGAAAAAAAAGCACAAGTTGAGTCATTTTCTGACACTGGACGAATTGACTATTAAATTGGTGGCTGATAGACTGGCTTGCTGGCTAACTTAGCACTGACTAGCTGTCTGCCTGACTGATGGATGAACAGATGGACCTGATGGACTCACACACTGACTGATGGTTGGATGGACTGACTAAGGGGCTTACTAAACGACTGACTAAATTACCAACTCACTGATTGACCAACCTACCAACTTAGTGGTTGACTGACTGACTGACTGACTGACAGACTGACTGACTGAACATGATAACCAACTGTCTCAAGTGAGTAAATTAATGTGGGCAGCCCCCCTTTGCCATCCACTTTCTTTCCTCTGCATTCTTTATTTCTCATCATAATTATAGTGCAACAACTTTCTTTCTATGCAGCTCTGCGCAAGCCCAAAATGAGCCAAAAAACCGCCACCAGTTTTTTGAGTGTAACACCTCTTTTTGATGTCAGTGCACACTCTGCTAAAGACCTACGCCAGTTCAAGTACACTTCCCTAAGCATAATTTCCTCTCTTCTCAACAGTGGTGATTTTGTCTGTAAGGTCAGTACGGAATTCGTTTTTCTGATCATGCAGTAATTCAGGGTGATCTAACAAGTATAATTCTTTTAAATGCACACAAATAAAATTTTTTAGAGATGTATGGAAATAATGACTAACTAGGCAAAGTGTAGGAAGTAGTCAGTTAATTTTTGTGGAGGCACTTTGTTGGAAAAACATGACGTGTGTTTTGTTTTAAACCCCTTTGCTTGAGCGAGGGTTGACATTTGTTTGCTTCTTTACTGAAAACAGTAAATTTTATATAATAAACTCAACAGGTCCATGATGAGGGGGAGAGGTTATACTCAGTCTTCTTGAGGTACCAATTTTTTCACCTTTTGTCTTACACTGGACAATTTAAGTTGTTGCCCAGATCAATCAGAGCAAAGCATTAATTCCCTCGTGCTATTTATGTAGGTTGTTGGAGAATACATTGAACTTCATGGCTAAAACAGCACAACATAGTGAAGAGGCCCCTCATGATGCATCCAGAAAATTCTGGAAAGCCTTGCTGCATAAGGTGTATGAAATTGTTGACAAGGTGACTATTCCAAAGACAACTTCTGCCCTCCAAATTATGTAGCAATGTATGGAATTCATTCCCATTGTTACATTTTCACTGTTTTACTCTCATACAACAGACTCCTTGGATGCATTGAATGACAAGCTTACCTTCTCTTGTTCACAGTTTTTTTGCATATGACAAACATAAACATGTCATTGAGTGCATCCTAGGTATCTGTTCTGATCCTCAAAGCACTTCTGCATTTGACAGTTGTACTGTTGGACGTTTTGCAATGTTTAGCTCAGCTATCAGTGACCAATGCTCTATATTTTTATCGAAAGGTTAACTTACTTTTGCCAACCTCGATATTATATGACATGATCAAGAAGCTCCTCAACAGCAGCAGTGGTACAGTGAGACGCAAAGCAATGGAAGTTCTAAACAGTAAACTGAGTTACCACGCGGGAAGCTTCCCAGATGATCAGGTATTCACATTGAAAAGTTAGGCAAACTGATATTTCACTCGGGAGCTCATAGATTGAATTTATTTTGGAAGGATGTGGACTTCTGGTAGTTAAACATGAAGTTTTCTTCATTTAATTTCAATTCATTTGCATTTTTAGTAACTTGAAAAAATCAACAACACTTGAAAAAATATTTTGCTCATTAATTTTGGTTTGAATGATGTAAATTTATAGTTAGAGTAGTTAGAGAAGAAATGGGATCAAACCATTGTTCAGTTTATGCTATTAGTAAATAATATGTGCATGCCTGAAAGAGCTTGGATGTTTTGGACTGTTAATTATGGAATTTGTTTGGCCAAGATATGCTCACATGTTTGTACATTTCCAGTTTGTGAAAGGGCCTAAGTTTAGTTACTATTTAAAAAGTCTAATAATTGAAAGTGAACAAGGGATAAACATCCCCAGATTTATTGTTTTCTATTCCAACAGATTGAGTCACTGTTGAGTCTTGTAACTGTGTTGCTTGCAATATCAAGGGCTGCAAAGGACTCCACAGAGACCGTCATAAATAAGCAAACAGCTTTGTACAGTTTAAAGCTTCTTTCTCGACTTTTGGCTAAAGAACAACCCAGCCAGTTTAAGCGTGTAAGTAGTAGTAGTTGTTGCATCATTTTCCTTTTGCTTGGTGCAAATTGTTTATTTGGGACAGGACAGTCTGAAAAAAACATGCATGTCGGTTTGCATTATTTTTGTTTTATTTTGTATCTCTCATGGGTACAAGCATTCATAACAAGCTCGTTGACGTCCAGTGAGTGATGAAAAGTGTGTTCTCCGTGTTTGAAGGAAGAGTCCTTTTGAGAAAAAACATACATGAGTCAAGTTATTTTCTGACACTGGATTGCCTTCCTGACT
>BLFK01000983.1:175274-187774 GCA_014634185.1 Astreopora myriophthalma | reverse complement strand
TCGGACGCTTTACAATATTGTCTGCGGCTTAAAACTTTTTTGCTGGAGAAAAATACATTCTGTGAAGGAAATAAAATTTTGTTGTTTGCTTTAGATGTCATTTACTTCAAATTAGTTCATTGATTTCACATGATTTTCCGAGAATAAGTGGACATTTGGATATTGTATCCAAATCTCTTAAAGATTTTCATCCAGTTTTTCATTGGGTATCCAAAGACATGCACGTGATGTGGTATACATGCAGTGATTTGTAGTTGACTTTATGAATTATTAATGAGTTTGAGAAGTCTGTTTTACGCATTATAGTGATGTGGTATCTTTAATCAGACATACATCACACGTCCTAGTCACGCGTTGTTACATTTCCTAACTTGGCGGTGCCCCACTGTGCAATTAGGCTCCTAAAAGTTGACTTTGCCAAATGAAAGCCGTTTTGTTGGTTCTTTGTTTGGTTATTACAGCATCTAAAGTTGTGTTCGCGTTGTATTCCCAGATTGAAAACCCTTTGGGAGGAGAGGCCGAGTTTAAGGAACGCCTGTCCAGACACCTGGCACCCTGCCTTGCACAGTTTGCTGTGGCTGCTGGGAACGATGCACAGTGGAAACCTTTGAACTATCAAGTATTACTCAAAACCCGTCACAGCTCTGCAATAGTAAGAGTCCTTTCTGCCGAGGCACTATTCTGGAACGATTTTTTACAAAGCGTGTTATTTTCCTCTCGCTGTCTTGTCCTAATGCAAACGTCTTGCAATGATTACCATAAATACACCCCGTCGTGGCTGTGTAATCGTTTTGTAACATTAACTCGGACTTGCACGTACAGGCATTATAGCCAATTTTCGAGTTGCTGTTTGCCTTGGTTTCAACGCGAGTCCTGGTGCACAACCATTCAAATGGAAATGAGTTTGGTATTTTCATGTAAATGAAGCTCATCATTTGAATGGTTTAGCACCAAGACTCGCCTGCTTTGAACCAGAGGCAAACAGCCTAACCGAAGACGTTCGTTCTGCCCACAAGTTACACATAACTGAATACATAAACTTGAAAGGATTCAGCGGGGGTTAACTTTCTATAGACTGACTGATTCAGCTCGCTTTTTCAAGACATTTTGCACCCATTTTCAGTGACTCTTGTCAACGTCATATAGATGTACATACGTATACTACATTTGGAGCCGTTTTTATTGAGCATGGTAAAAACAATACCAAAGTAATTCCTTGATTGCTTTCGACACTCAATTGATAACTGCTCTAATCGAATTGATTGATTTTATTACTTCACACTCGAAGGTCCGTTTCGCAGCTTTAAAAGTATTGGAGGGCTTCCATGCCAGACTAGGCGAGGATTTGATGGTTCTGTTACCGGAGACCATTCCCTTCTTATCAGAGCTCATGGAAGGTGAGTTTCGCGGTGTACTTGTCTGTAGACTTCTCGCTGGCGTTTTAAATTACTTCACACTTTTTTGAGTTAGTTGTTTTAATATTCACTGAGTTTCTTTTTTCCAGACGAGTGCTTTGAAGTTGAACAACAGTGCCAACACGTTATCTCGGAGATTGAGAGAGTATTAGGGGAGCCTCTGCAAAAGTACTTCTGATCGCTCAGCTTTAGGTACTAAAATGTGCCTCACACTTTCCCCATCAAAGAGCAACCCCCCTCCCCCTCACTTTTAAGCCTGCACGTTCCTCAATGAAACCACAACATGCAAATATCAGGAGAAGAGAGTTTAACGTTTTGTGTTTTATCTTCGCTTTAAAGCAGTCTGAATATTCTCAGCCGTCTCCTACCCCTATCCTTCAGTGGTGGCAAGCGAGAGCAATAATCCCCCGCGCGGGTTGTTAGAAGTGAGGAAGCTGCCCATTCTGACAACCATTTGAGGGTAATGATTGATATTATATGGTGGGAAAAAAAAAAGATCGCCTTTTTTTCTTTGCCACACAGTCAAAAGTCTGGTAGGGAGCAAATGGCCCTGAAATATTCATTGCTTGTAGAGCTTAGCAACGAAGGTGAATCTCTGAAAAACAAAATTATTTTAAATGGCACTAGAACTAGTGATATTCAGTTTTCGTTAGATCATTTGCACAAGCATAACAATATGAATTTGTAACAACCTCGTAACAGAACCTTTGATGCCAAGAAGACGCAACTGAAATTAAATTTCATTGTTGTGATTGTTCTTGTTTAGAATGATAGTGGTAATTAAGAGTCAATAAGGACGCTTTGTAAAAGAGTCATACAGAGACCGTATTTATGAACAAATCACCTTTACAACACTTCGTGGCGGACTTTGCCAGACTGCTTTAATGGCGCAGTTCACAATCTTATACTTAAATAACCAGTAGAATTCACAGGTGCCACCAGAACAGAATGAGTGATAGACCATTACACCAGGGACTACGTTCCCTACTCGTCTCGAACAGTGTGTGGGTTCTTTGACGTCCCACACAAGTGTTGTGAGACGGGGCCTACGGTTTATCGTCCTTATACGAGAAGACTAGGAAGTCTAACCATTTGTAGATGTCATTACAAAGGCAGCACCTTCTCCTCAGTTATTTTAAGGCCCTAAGTGTTGGTCGGGCCGGGAACTGGTACCTTATCCCATTGTGCTAAACACTGACTCACTCTTTGCACTTTTAAGACCTTGCAACCATTCGAAATTTTCACACTGGACGCCAAACGGACCTTTATAAAAGGTAGAATGTTACTGCTATCTCCCTCCCTGCCTATCTACATTAATTTTCCAGAGTTAACGACCCTAACCCTAACCACGGTTCGTCTGATTTTGGAACAAACTTCGATGATGAATTCGGTCTAGTTTGTATTTGTTTATTTAGAGGGACCAGACAATCCGAGGTACAAAATGTATACAGAGCGTTTGCACGCACTTTTTTTGTTTCGGTTAGTGAGTGAATAGTCTCAATCCCCTGTATGATTAAAATCCTTGCTACTTTCTTTAGGCCGTTTTGCTAATGCAACTTTCTTTTAGTTCCATACTGTGTGTGCAAAATGTGATGTACTTGTTGAGTTCAGGCTAATTTTTGGCCGACTAATAACTTTTTACCCTAAATGGAATGGAACTAGGAGAAATTTGCACGGGGTGCTCAGTAAGCTGTGATGGAGATTTTTATTGGGTTGGGTAGGAGCGTGTATCTATACCCTGATTACCCTAGGAATTCCGTGATTGAGTGTCTGAAGTTTTTCTGTCCGCTGCTTCCGTCACCATGAAGTGCCCGTAGAAAAGACACTGGAAACGAGGTTGTTTTTATCCAATCAGGCCTAGCGTTCGAAAGCGCGCGAAATCTTTGGCGCAGGCGACCAAGAAAGTTCGAGAACTAGTGCAAGAAATTTTTTCGTTGTGAAAACCTTGGAGACGCAGGCGAGACGTCGGTTTTTATCCGTTTTTTTTTTCCAAAAGTAGACAGAAAAGAGGAAACTGCTACGAACCAAAGGCAAACGATGCCGAGATACCTTAGTGTAAACTACCTCGCAGACGTAAGTTTCTTTATAATTCTCTGGAGTACCAAGATGTAAACAACTCTAGTCACTTTGTGCAGCCGCTTATGCTTATCAAGCTTAATTAAAATGTAAGCTTGTAAGTCTTACTATCTATTTAAGCGCCCAATGTTCAAAGCTGAAAAGGAGCTTCAACGCGAGTATTATTCTTAACAGGCTTTGCAGCAGCGAAGAAATATTCTTTCCCAATTGCTTCTCACAATACCAAGCCATCTGGATTATGTTGAGGTCTATACACATAATGGAACTTCCGACAGTACTTTTCTCCAGAAAGGTTTGTATTTCCTTGAGAAGTATAGGCAAATGACAATAACTTTAACACAGAAGCCTTCAGCACTGGTGCATTGTAGCCAGCTTTTTCGCTTCTTTTCCGAAATACCCTTTCCAACTTCTCAGTGCTAGTCTAAGTTTAGGGTTTACCTCGATGTAAAAACTTAAAACTTGTGGAGCTGTTTCTTTTTTTCAACAAGCCGCTTATATCCAATCGATTGAAGTCACCAGATATTAAAAGACCGCAGCTAGGATATTTAGACTCAACAGGGCGTGAGATTGATAAAATTCCGAAATGGATGATGATATGATATTTTATTATTTATGCAAGGTAAAATCCATCAGCTGAAGCCGGTTACAGACGAGCAAGTTTTCTGTGACAAGTTTGGACTTGACAAGTTTTATTTGCTCGTGTGTAAAGACGAACTTGTCAATTTTTTCCTTGACAAGTGCACTTGTTCAAAAGCTAGTATGCTAGCATTTGAACAAGTGCACTTGTCAAAGAAAAACTTGACACATTGCAGAACTTGCTCGTCTGTACGGTTCGACAAGGAAAACTTGTCAAGAAAATTGAGAAATATTGCTGTCCCTCAGCGGTGTTCTTGTTTCGCTAGCCGTAATGGCGGATAACATGGCCAGGAAAAACACGGTTCGTTGGATCGATTCTGCTACCTCACTTCTCGAATACCTAAGATCAAGAGAAAACTTGTGGAATACCAAAGTGGATTCCTACAGGGACCGAAACAAGAAAAAGCCACCTCCGATTCGTGTGTCTCTTCGAGTGCTCGTATTGCAAAAGTAAAGCACAAGCCAGCAACCTTTTTTTCTCTCGTCAAATAAGCATGAGCCATGATCAGAAAACGAAAATGGCGCCCTGTGTTTTTGTTTTCCGTCCTCCGCTGCGTAATTGTATTGCTGGCTACAGTTAAAACTTGTCGAAGAAAACTTGTTAATTCGTTCACACCAGCAAATAAAACTTGTCAAGGCAAAACTTGTCAAAGAAAATTTGACGTTCATACACATGAGCATATGAACATTGTCAATGACACTTGTCACAGAAAACTTGCTCGTCTGTAACCGGCTTAAGATTACCAACAATGCTAAAATCTAAATTACAAATAGTAAAATTTTAGAATGATTACAATAAAATACATTTAAACTATATTTATTCCAAAGCTGCTTTCCATGAATGCCGTGCTTACTAAAATATGCCTTTAATCAGATTTTTGAAAAGCCCAAGAGACTCTGCTTGTCTTGCTTTGAGGGGTAAGCTATTCCAGACAGTAGCACCACTATAGTTGAAGCTGTTTCTATAATAATCTGTCCGCGGAAACGGAACATTAAGCTTTCTTTTAGAGTCTCTTAAACTATAAACATTTTCGCGGTTTGTAAATTTACAACAGAGATATTCCGGTGCTAGCCCCTGAAGACACTTACAGACCATTGTGGCCAGCGTAATTTGTTGCTGGCTAGCTGGATTTTTCCAGCCTAAAATTTTGAATAGCTCGCTAGCATTTGCATCAGAATTAGAGAAGGTCAAAACTCTGGCTGCTCGATTTTGCACTTTTTCTAATTTGTGATGTAACGTGATACCACAGTTTCCCCAGACGACATTGCAGTAGTCAAAGTGCGGTTGAAGTAGAGCGTGATAAATAGAACGCAATGTCGTCTGAGGAACAAGATGCCTTACACGTTTGAGGGCTCCAATTCCAGAAGCTACTTTCTTTGTCAGTTTATCGACACGGCTACTCCGGTTAAGATTGTTATCAATAAGCACGCCAAACGATTTAGCAACAGAAACTTGAGTGATAGGAGCACCATTAATCTCGGGAATTGGGGGATTTTTAAGAGCATACAACCTCTGCCTTGATCCAATCAGCATAAATTCGGTTTTTTGTCATGTTTAGGGTAAGTTTGTTTGCTATCAACCATTTTTAACATTTTCTAGATCATGACTTGATTCTATGTCGCCTGTATTGTCACCCGCATATGTTAGGTGGGACCATAGGCGCCTATGGTCCCGTCGCTGAACGGCTAAAAGTTCACTGTTTCTTTGCAAAAATGATTGGAACCGTTCCACTTTTTATCGGAACCGTGCCATTTTTCCTCTGTCGTGTAAACGTGCCTCTAAGGCGCGTTTACACGACAGAGGAAAAGTGGCACGGGTCCGATAGGAAGTGGAACGGTTCCGATCATTTTTGGAAAGAAAAAAGAGAAGAAAGAGAACTTTTATCCGTTCCGCTATGGGACCATAGGCGCCTATGGTCCCGTAGCGGAACGGATAAAAGTTCACTGTTTCTTTGCAAAAATGATTGGAACCGTTCCACTTTTCATCGGATCTGTGCCAATATTCGTCTGTCGTGTAAACGCGCCTTTAGTGAACAAGTTTTAGAAAGTCAACCTCGTTCCCAGGGCTTTTCTCCGCCGAGGAGGGGGCGGGGCGGAGAAAAGCCCTGGGAACGAGGTTGTTAGAAAGTGACCATTAATGGAACACTTTTGAGTGCGGCTGTCCAAATATGATTAAACCAGTTGTAAGAAATGCCATGTATGCCGTAATTATTTAATTTAGATAAAAGGATCACGAATTGACGCATCATCAGCCTTTGGCGGATGATCAACTGTATGCTTACCTCTCTGAAAATAGCATGATCACCGCACATCAATCAGGTTTTCGATTTCTTCACTCAACGGTCACAGCTTTACTTGATGCAACTAATAATTGGGCTTATAATATCGATAAAGGAAATGTAAATGCCATTGTGTTCTTTGATCTTAAAAAGGCGTTTTATACAGTTGATCGTTATTTTCGGTTATCTGTATTAAGTTCCTATGGTGCTCATGGGAATTCACTAAATTGGCTTAAGTCATATCTGAATAACCGTCAACAAAAATGCTTTATTAAAGGTTGCTTATGTGATAAGTTACCTTAGTTGTGGTGTACCTCAGGGAACAATTTTGGGTCCATTATTGTTCTTGACTTATATTAATGACTTAGGCTCGGTTCAAACGTCAAACTTCACATGTGCCGAATCTAATGCAAATGACAAAAGTCCATTGTTCTCGCTTATTTGCATTATATTCGGCACATGTGAAGTTCGACGTTTGAACCGGGCCTAAACCGAACTGTCTTTTAAGTTCGCAGCCTAGGATGTACGCAGATGATACGCATCTAACATTTTCAAGCAACGATATAACCACCATAGACGAAACTTTAAATCGAGTTCTCGAGTCAGTCAATAATTGGCTTATCTCTAACAAACTTACATTGAATGCGACTAAAACTGAATTTATGTTAATTGGCTCAAGGCAGCGATTAAATACTTTACCGAGACCCCCGCATCTTACCATTGGTGGTGTTCCTGTTAATCAAGTATCTACTGCAAAATCCTTAGGCGTCTATATAGATGAAAATCTCTCCTGGAGCTCTCACATTGAGAACTTAACAAAGAAAGTTGCCTCTGGTATTGGCGCTCTCAAACGAACCCGCTCATTCGTCCCTCTTGAGACTCTGAAGCTTATTTTCAATGCCTTAGTGCCACGCTTTGACTATTGCAGTGCTGTGTGGGGAAACTGCAACTTAACGCTTTCAAATAAATTGCAGAAGCTACAAAATTGTGCTACTCGAATTTTAACTTTTTTCCAGTTATGACACTAATGTTGAAGACTTATTTAGTAAACATGGGTGGAGAAAATTAAGTACTCAGCGTGAAATGCAGAAAGCTGTTATGGTATTCAAATCCTTAAATGGTCTTATACCTGAGTATCTTAGCGAGCTGTTTGTTAACCGTTCTGACGTAACTGAATATCTATTGAGGGACTCCGTGAACAAACTTGCTGTTCCATTGCCCCGCACCAACTTTTTGAAAAACAGCCTTAGCTACAGCGGTGCGGTACTGTGGAACAGCTTACCTTCTGATATGCGCCAGGCAGAATCACTAAATGACTTTAGTCATTTACTCAACTCATTTTATCCTCTTAAGTAACTTTTGTATTTTTAGACACGGCATTCATGTAAAGCAGTTTTTAAGGCTTTAATTATTTTATGTTTTTGGATTAGATTTAGGTTTGGATACAGTTAGTAAATGATGCGGTAATTGCAATGGATCAATAACTGATGAATATACCGTGTTAGAAAATAGCTGAAGGAAAATACGCGCGCTGATTGGTTAATAATCGTGTTTCTATAACTCGATAGAAACACAAAAGTTGATGTGGTCACGGACAAGAGTCACGGCATTCCCGTGTGTGCTGACGTGTAAATTGCGTGCTGTAGAAAATCTACGTTTTGATGATAAATAAAATATAAAGTTTTCTTCGCCTTTCGTTATTTTCCTTGGGCTATTTTCTAAAAGAAATAGAAAACATTTTCTATTTTTCTTAATTGAAATAAAGGTCACATACATACATACATACATACATACAAACATACATACATCATGGCAGCTATTGCGCATGAGAAACCTCTGGGAAGACGATCGGGTCTCAAATGAAGCCACAAAGTTTGATGATTGTCACAATAGTTCAAATCGAAGAAATGTTTCTATTTTCACTTCCCCTCCTGGATGTAAGCGTACACAGCGCCATGGAGCTCACTCTTTCGATCTTTCTGTGCCATGGAGAACCCAGGAACATCAACAACGCCATCAAACACCAACTTCTTTAACCAGCTTTCCGTAATAAAAGCTAACTCGATTTTGTTTTAATACGAAGAATAAACTCGCTAACTTCGTCCATTTTAGGAACAACGAATTTGATATTTAATTTGCATGATAATAATGCCGACACTAAGCTATCGTGAATAAGGTCTATTGAAAAAGTTGGGCCGACCGTAATTTACCGTTTTCAGTGGTTCTCCTGAACTCGCGCATGCGCCCCGGCTGACATAGTTCCTTTAACGTTGTTCTTGTGTACGTCATTAATGTGAAACAGTTTGTCTTCCAGAATCTTGGCTGTTATTTCCCATAAATTCGGTGGGAAAATTCGGTAGGACAATTCGAAAGTCAAAATTGATTCCACTAAGAAATAATTCCACGGAGCAGTTTACAGTACGTGCTGCCCTGTGAAGCGCTATAACCTATCAAAGATTGGAAGTGTTGGTGCGTTCCAGATCAAATTGGAATGAGGAGATGTTGATTTTTGAGGAGAGGGGACAAACCGCTTGGAGCAGAGTAGACAAACAACAACAAGCTTTATCCACCTATAAATCGAACCAGGGTCACATCGGTGGAAGGCAAGTGCCCTCACTACTGCGCCATCCAACATTGATCGAAACTTCCTTAATGATTCATCCAATTAAAATCCCAAGCCTTACATTACAAAGCTCGAAACAGGAACATCTTCCGGTTGATGTATCGTTCGCGTGTGTCACTCGCGTGTATTTATCTTCCAATTGCTTTTCGTTTCTTTCTGTCTTTCCTGTTGTTGTGGTTTTTCGTCATGGGCTGACGCTCTCCCCCGGGTGCGCTGATTTTGGTCATCTAGCGTTGTCGTTTGGCAGAGTACGTACGGCAAAGAAATGTACCGAAATGTAAAACGCACGTGCAGAGCTATTTTTGTTTCTCTTTAAACCTATTATTTTGTTGCCGTTCCGTTGCCTTTGCCGTTGTTAATTGTCTCCTTCAAATTGTAGGTTAGGGTTTGGTATTAATCAAATGTAGAAATGCCGCATAATGCAATAACACGATAACTAACGATCCTTCTATCGTCGACTCAAGTACCAAAAAAATTCAGTGGATCTGCTACCTTAAAAACTTTTCGCTGAAAACGTTATTGTGTATATAATTAAATGTACGAGAAAACCGTGTGCCAGGACACAAGTTAATCACGAAGTTCAAATGGCGTATTTTATTTATTCGAGGTACTCTCTAACAGACATTTAAGAGTTTATTTATTGAAATTTACTCTACAATATTAAAAAAAAGAGAAGGGAGTCTCCAAAAAGCGTATAGCACATCATACTAGAAAGATGCCCTATTTAAACCAATAAAAAGATAATATAAATGACATAATCATTGTCTATCAGCTAAAAATTTAATAACCCTTGATTTAAAACAAGTGACTGAGGAGACATCTTATTTCATTTGGAATTTGCTTGCTTTCACTGATTACTCTGTTTATGTAACTATATTTATACAAATCGGTCCTTGCTTGTAGAGTAATTAGATCAGGGAGTTCATACTCCTCAACGAATATCCCCTATCACAGTCTCTGAAACAGATTATTTTATCATCGAAATTAATTGTATTCTGATCATTTAAAACTTGAAATAAAAATACAACGTCTGCTAAAAAAATCTTCCATTCTCTAGAGTCACCAAGTTCAGTTCCTTCATCCTAACTATATATTCATCATTGCTCTTTAGAAGGAATTTTGTGGCTCTCCTTTGGACGGCTTCGATGCGATTTATACAGCGTTTAGTATGCTGGTTCCAAACATGAGAAGCATATTCCACTTTAGACTACAATACAATGTTTTATCTTTCGCATCACGGCAGGATCTTACAATAAGCCCTAAAGTCCTATTGCCCTTGGCGTGATCTTATCAATGTGATCATTCCAAGACAGCTTATTATTGGTAGATAGCCCGAGATCTCCGTCTAAAGTAACCACTTCAATGAAAGTTCTAGCTACGTGATAAATATAAGTGACAGTGGGTACTTCTTCTTAGTTATACTCATAGCTTTACACTTTTTGACAATAATTATTAGCTTGGTTTATTAGTTCAGTAATTGCAATGAAAAAGGAGCAACAATGAAGATAAATTTAAAAAAATAGACCAGTAAATTAAGGCACTAAATTATTTGTAAAACTTTTGATGAAAAATTTTTTCAGTATATGAGAGCGGGCAGGCGCGGTCACTGAGATCTCGGTTTTTGAGACCGAGGGCCTCTACATATGAGCCCGGTATCCTGGCTGCGGGTTACCGAGATCTCATCAACCGGAGCAGCCCACTCTCTCATATGAACACAGGGGTTTACCTTAGCTCCTTTTGAAACATCAGGAACAATACCTTGCGACAAGGAAATGTAGTTACCCCTTAAGCTTTCTACACTGCTGAGAATACCTATACCGGTTAGATTTTTTTCAGATTAACATTCATAACGGATTTGTAGATCGGCGTTCTTACCAATACCCCGAAATGTAAGACTCGTTTGGAATGAGGGTTTAATGCAATGGGTCGGATCCGTATCAGTTGGGAGAAGTTCACCAGCTTAATTTGTTGGAGGATCATGCCCAACCCGGACACCCCCGCCCCTTTCCACGAGATACTTCCGCGTTCGATGTCGTTTGTTCAACTTCAAATCCCCCCTCATGAAATCCTATCGGTCCCGCATTAACCACGTTTAATCTTAACCTGATTAAAAACGGTTAGAATCACCGAAACCATATTTGTAGTGTTTGCAGTGTTTCAAAAACGTTCCCTTAATTGTCGCAGTTAAGAAAAAGTTTCAGAAATACGAACAAAACGTCAATATTTGTGTGAATCGTTCATGTCTTCAGTTATTTTATTTGTGATCTTCATGTAGAAACTGCCTTCAAACTGTCCAGTAAACACCCTGTCGATTACCTGACACAGCTGATCAGCTTTATGCAATACCCAGAGCCTTACAGCTTGGAAAAGACTGGAGGAGAAATTGTACCAAGCTCAAACCCAGACTCCCCACTTGTGTCGTTCGATTTGTGGTGTAATGTGGAGGACGAAATTACAAATTATGTCATCAATTCAGTGGCATCGGATAAGGAGCAGTTCAAACCCTCTACTGAAAAGGACCATGGTTAGTTAAAGTGCACACTATTTGGAAATTGTTTGTTTCCTCGCGAGCTGTTTATGTCTTAGAGTTGAATGGTACATCTTCCATCTTGATAGTCAGATTGTGCAGTATGCATCGACTATGAGTTTATCTCTTGCCCTTAAAAGGAAGAAAAAATCATGATAGTTGTTTTCATTTTGGTGGGTCGCAATTTTATTAGTGGTCTTCTCAACGTATACATGTAGTAATTTAGGTTCAAATCACTTTCTCCTTACGCCTGTGGAATAAAGCCCTCTTATCTATCAGAACTTTGTTAAGGTGGGGCATGTAACGTGAGTTTAGGTACTGTCTCGTCTTCACTCTGTTTATTGCCCTTTGCAATAATTGAATCCTCGTTCCTGTCAGTGACAGTAATTTGAAATGGTTGTACCGATACCCTTCTCACGCGGCATTTGTGCGTTTTCCCTGGCGCGTCAAGGTTGTTTAAGGCTCACTGAAGCTCTGTGGTGATCTTTGGGCGTTTAGCAATAAAATCTTACTTGCAGATGATTCCGAACCAAATCAACTAGAAGAAATGGAAAGTAGAGACAACCTTCACGAACCTATTCAACAGATTCCCACAGTAAGGAATTTATGCTCGAGATTAAGGATCAAACTTATTCAAGATCCTCTTTTACTGGACAACAACGGGAATTGCCTAGACGAGAAAAACATATTGAAGTAAGTGGCCCGTGGCTCAAACATTTTTATCGCACAGGCCAAAGAGTGGAGCTGGCTGCGTACTAATAATTTGGATGTAGCCTTTAAATGCAGTTAAATGCAACGGCGTTAAAAACAAGGAGCGCCTAGGTTCCAGGTGTGGTCAGCGGTTTGTTTTATTAGCATGTGCTCCATGATTCCTTGTCCTTGTGGGTCGAAGGACGTATGTATTGCGTTGTGGCGGGAAGATGTTGCGTTTTTGTGGAGTGTTT
>BLFK01000983.1:168860-170264 GCA_014634185.1 Astreopora myriophthalma | reverse complement strand
CGTCACTAAATTCCCAAGTCAAACATCTTAATTTATCCCTTTCATACTAATTAGTCTCTTTTCTTAGCTTAACTTGAATAGTTTGATGTGTGTTTTTATTCTGTTCTCGCCTTCATCCTTAATTATTCATATTAATGTCTCACTATATGACACTATTTATTGCACAACTTCATTTTATTCTGTACAACTGACGATGGATGATGTTTCATCCGAAACATGTCTTGATTGATTAAATAACATGAACTTCAAAAACATCGTTTGGTTTATTAAAGCCATATCTTACTTCGTGCTGCTACGAAGCCTTGCTATTATTATTATTATTATTATTATTATTATTATTATTACGTAGTAAACCATGCGGCCTCTGGCTGAACGCCTTTACAGTCTCTGAAAAGAGCTTTTTTAGTTTCCTTCAGCCCCCGTCTACATGCACTAGGACCTAAGCACGTGTAACATGCTAGGACGAAGCCCCAGGGAGTCTTGCTATGTTGCATAAACACAAAATCGTCCACCGAAGAATCGGAAGATTCCACGAAACCGGAATTTTTTCTCTTTGAGGTCGATATGCAATGCCTGTCCTTCACTATTTTGTTTGCAATGGCGCCGGAAGGCTTGAAAAGAAAATATATCTAGGCACTTGACTAGGTCATGTACGAACGTGCATTAGATGTGGGGGCATAGGTTGGTTATAATCATTTCACATACTACCCACACGAGTGAACAAATTTTTTTTTGTTTCTTTATTCCAAAAAAAGGTCGAAACGGCCGGGCTTAACATGAACGGCTGGAATTATTGCCATGACCCCACATAATCAAATGTGTCTTCGGTATTACTGTTGTGTTGAAAGAGGACGATTTTTGAACACTGAAGTAGGAGAAAATACGTTCAAGTGAAGGTAGAAAATAACACCAACGACAAGACATATAGGCTTTGAATTAGAGATCCCTACCTCTAAATTCTACAACCTCTTGAAACAAAACATAACCAGGAACCCAATCCGCTATTTTCCGCACAGTTACGGACACAGTCGTAATTTATTGCTAATTATCCCTTTCCCAGCTCACCGATGACACCAACAAAGGTTGCACGGTGTCTCCAAAACATAAGGGAAAATGAAAAGTTGCCCTTAGATGAAACTTTGGCGATGATGTTCCCTGGTAAGTAATGAATCACTCATCAGTTACAAGGGCTGACTCATAAATGTCAAGTACTGGACACGCATATCGACATTTTACAAATGACGAAATAGTACTTTCCTGTCAGAAAGGTCTTGGAATCTATTAGAGACCCTAGAAGCTAAGCTAACAGTGGCACAGCCATACGTAGTAATTTTGGATTTGGCTGTTCTTTTGACGGGAGCTACACAGAGAAGACTCGACAACCGACTAACCTGTGTGACCGAT
>BLFK01000983.1:156360-163860 GCA_014634185.1 Astreopora myriophthalma | reverse complement strand
ACAAAAATATAGCTGTTGAACTCACAAACGAATTTCAAGAAGTTTTGAACAAATTGATGGAATATGCAAAACCTCACTGGATCAGGCTACAGGAAATCAGGACCATTCCTCAAGGCAAGACAATGTCGAGTTTGAATCCAGATTACACAAGATTTCTGCTCAAACAGGCTCAGATGTCCGTAAGGGAAAAAGACAGCACCAGTATGGAAATGCAGAATTATTGTCAGATTGTGTGTCTGCATGCCATGGTTTCGTCGGCTAATATTCTTATGCAAAGTGGATTGGATCCCGCAATAGGTAAACCCATATAACTTCCAAGATTAAAGTAATTAGAGCGCTAAGAGTTAAAAAAACCGCAATGATAATGATGTGGCCTCCATGCAAAAAGATCCATTTTATTCAATCGATGATCATTTTAGTTTTTTGGATACAATTGGGAAACTATTCAAACGAGAGCAGCATTCTATAGTGCTAACACTCTTGTTTTTGCCACAAGGAAAGAAGATTTCGATACCATGTATTATTGCTAAAGAAGGCAGGGTCATTATTGTGATGTAATAAGTTCCCGAGAAAACCTTGCAAAAACACCCTACATTTTGGTTTTAATTGCTCATATCTAGGAAAACGAGCTCGGTGACCCCCATTTTTTTATTCGTAAAAAGCAATCAAGATGACACAAGAGACAAAAATTCTGTCGAGCAGATTCAGAACCGTCGGGTTACTGAGTTCATTTTTTAGATATGAGCAACTAAAGTTAAAATATAGGTTGTTTTTAATGGGCTTTTCTGTTGCCACGTTAGCGTATGACGTCACGATAATGGCCGCATTCAGCAGTAACTGGTGTTTCATATGTTACCATAACATTTCTAAGACCTGATACAGTGTTGTGGTGTCAATTCTTCTAATAAGAAAGTCTCTTGAAAGTATTGAAACTAGTTTTAGCCACCTCAAGCTTCAAATACGGATCTTTGCGTTCAGATATTACTGTTTGGGAATTGCCAAAAGGTCTGGATAGTGGCAGACATGTCGATATTTTAAGAAAGAACAAAAAAAAAAACATGTTTCAACAGGATCTTCTGTCATCTTCAGTTGAAATTACAAAGTACAGAGTTGAATATATAGTGTGAACAAAATGCTAATGAACTATAAGAACAAAAGGAAACATGACAATCTAAAATATTACAAAGAAAGTTTTAAATTAACGTGATAAAGTTGATGATTTAGTGTAGGTTTTTCCCATTGAATATGAATGGCTTCTTTTATCTTAAGTTGGAAGGTGGTGGACGCGTGATCTAGGATGCTGAAACAGTCATTAGAGCATAAAGTGCGGCATTGCTCAGAATTTTGTAAATGTTTAAAAATGTCAGAGGTCCTATCACTGGACGTGTGCTCACGTACGCGCGTGGAAAAATGACGGGTGGTTTCGCCGACATAGCAGGCAATACAGCCCGCACACAAGAACTTGTATACCGCACCCGCACGGAGCCCAGGAGGGACAGGATCTTTCACACCAAACGTGTTACCGATTTTAAAGGATGAGAAAACTAACTTAATATCAATGCTATTGCAATACCGTTTAGCAAAATGGCGAACCTTTTTTTGCATGATAATAGAAAAAGGACCAATGTAAGGTAATTTAAAGTAAAATGTACGTGTAGTGTCAGAGCCGGAAGCCGGGGGATTACAGTCATGACGAGTAAATGTGAGGTAGCGATTAATAATGCTTTCAACTAGATGGGCTGGAAAAAGATTCTTTTGAAGGATATTGGTAAGTTTCGTGATGTCTTCGTGGAAACCCAACCAAGTGTTGTTTCACGAGGACATCACGAAACTTACCAATATCCTTCAAAAGAATCTTTTTCCAGTCCATCTAGTTGAAAGCATTATTAATCGCTACCTCACATTTACTCGTATTTTTATAGTTCATTAGCATTTTGTTCACACTATATATTCAACTCCGTACGTTGTAATTTAAATTTAAGGAAGTTTGCAGCGTGTGCGAGACACGTGTTTTGCGGTCTGATGGAAGTCTATTTGATAGTGCAGTCCCTGTGTATGTGTACACATAATACATTGGTGGCCCCGTGGACTTAAGGTACTTGAGGATGCTTAACTGGTAGGTAAGAAATAGAGGGATGACAACCCAAACTTGACAGTCGGCAGGTCAAAAGAGATGATACGCTTTAAGCGAAACTATTGAGCGTTTTGCACTATTGGGATTTTATTGATTGCCCTTCTTGGACATAACACGCTATATAATTGTGCATTGGCAGGAATGAATGCAGATTCCTATAAACGCTCACTTTTGCGTGTTGTTGCAAGTTCCTTTTCATGCAAAAATTACTAATGAATATCCACAAAACCCAATTATCGTCATTTCAATCAAATCAGTTTATTTTAACTTTACCAAAATCTGTGCTCTGTGACAGGGGGAAATTCAGACTAAGAACATCGTTGTAACTAATTCATTTTTAAACTGGATAGAGAACTAACCCAGCGACAGGCGCTAATTTTCGCAAATCATTTGAATTAAGTCATATACTCCCTGTTCCTTTCGGAATTTCTCAAAGGTCAGACTTGGGGCCGCCACTGTTTACCAACGATCTTCCATGTACACTGACACATGGGGTTGTACATGTACGAGCCAATTTCAAAGCCTAATAATATACATGCAAAATTTTCACTATGCTGATTGGCTGAGAGCATGTCAATTAATCCCAAACAGTGCAGAAAGTTGAAATTGAGTGCAGAAAGTTGAAATTAAATTTTTGCAAGTATATTATTAACAAGTAATCGAATGATTTCGAGTGCAATTTGGAACAAATAAGCACTCGTAAATTTTTCAAAAGACTACAAATAGCACTCGCCCTACGGGCTCGCGCAATTTTTTGTAGTCTTTGAAAAATTTACTTGTGCTTATTTATTCGAAATTGCCCACGAAATCATTTGATTACCTATACAAATAATGCACTTTGCGAAATTTACTCCTGCGCCAAGTTGTTCGGAGCAGGGTTACGGTGTGGTACTAACTTAAGGTTGGTGACACACGGCTCAACAAATTTTAAACGATGTTGCTGCGAAAGGTGTTTTTACAGTGATATGATCAATTTCTCCTTACAGCGTACTTAACCACAACCCAGGAGAAGTACAACAGTGTCTTAAAGGGAGCGTTAGAGTTACCGCGGCGATATCTTCTTGAAACACACTTCGCCTTCCAACAGTCGAAGATTCTTCACCCCAAGCTCTCAAATCTGTTTAACATCGTTGCTCAACTGAGAAAAGAACAAGATGGAGGTCCCAAGAGAGCCGCAATCATCACTTACACCTTTCCTGACGAGCTAAATCTTGAAATCGCGGAAACAATTTCTGGCTTAGAAGGTATTGAAGTCAACTTTTATAAGTCAGCTGCGGATATGAAGGATTCTCAGGCCCAAGGAAAGTTATCAGTTTACCTCATTAGTGCTTCATATTTAAACGAGGAGTTTCCCTGGGACAGTTTCGATTTTATACTGGACTATGATCCAAGGAGCACAATCGAAAGGCCAGGCCTTTCTCACAGCAGCAGACTGAAAGATCGCGTTAGTCTGATAACGGTGGCAAGGGCGTTGCGGTACAAAGAACCTACACTTGAATCAAAAGGTACGCGTGAGAATACTTGGAAACCTTTCGTGTTACATAAACGTGTGTTGACGTAGTAAAGAACAATCAAAAGTGGACTCAGATGAAAATGATGATGATAAGACTGTTGACGATGATAGGTAAGGTCTCTTTAGTTCTTGAAAAAGAAGGTGCATTGTGTTAAAAGCTGATTGGATAACAAAGGTATATATTTCGGGAAATGCTGTGCTGTGCAAAGCAAGTTCTGTGTACACACTAAATGAAGTTTACATTACATTTTGAAAAAAAAATTGTATATTTAAGTCAATGAAGGTGTTAGTTTCGAAAGAAACTGTGGTGCTGCGTCGCTAGGGGACTGTGAAACACGAAAATTTGGTTTTATCTAACGAGTTAATGTTGACGAAGGGCTCAGGAAACGTAAATTTCTCAATTTTTTACGGTGATAATTTAACTTTTATCAACTCGTTTGATAAAATCAAATTTTTATATATTCAAATCAGACTGTTCCAACTATCCGAGGGTTGCCGTACATCGCTGATTTATTGGTAACTTATCTCCCCTCCAGGTAATGACCCTCCAGGTTATGACACGAAGTTCCGTGAAAAGCAAGATCACTTCATTTTCATTGGCAGCGAGAAAATTACAGAGAACCTGGACCTACTGCTCCTTCTAGAGACAAGCTACAATGTGCTTATTTACGAACGACGGTACAATACTTCCAACACAAGAAATTTCTTGGGTAATATGTGTCTACAGCCGGATGTAATGGTTGACGAGAGGACTTGCATTCATCTACGGGATCTTCTTTCACCGGCTGCTGAGGGCGAAAACGCGGAAGAGCTGAGAGACACCTTGCTGCCTCTTACCCTTAAATGCCACAAATGCTACATTATTCTGCTCTGTAGCAGACAATTAAAGTACGTGAATCAATGTCAATACACTTTGCATCCTTTTACACACCTTTCTTCCTGAATTAGCAGCTCTAACTTTGGCCGCCCGATTTGAAATTAACTGATGACTGCCGGGAAAATATGTTTTTGAGCGGAACACGAGAAATGTATCCAAAAAGCTTCCGAATCATTGTCCTTGCACATGTTTTAAGTGGTATGTTTTAGAGGGGTTCGCTTTGACTCCAGTTATCAGCATGAAATTTCTCCTAACATTTCGTTCACTTGATCACACATGCAAGTAACGAGGGTGAATGAAATGCTCACTTCCCGCAGACAAAACCGTTCCTCTTCTCTTTTTCCTGAAAAAGAACGGGGTCCGAGGACGTTTACCGCTGACTGTACATCTGTTTGGCAGTTGTGAGAGGCGTGACTTTACAAAGGAAATCATCTCTGGCCGATCAATTCCCTCCATCCAGATGACAAAATTCATCTGCAGTAAGCTTACAATGAATATTAAGAAACTAAAAAATAGAGTGGTGTTTCAAGTTTGGTAACTTGAATAACGTTATTGATAGTAGTAATGATGGAGGATGGTCACGACATCTGAAAAAAGTGTAACCAAATTTATTATGAAATGATTGTGAAGTGCGGGTTAGAAATGAATTGAAGAAGTGATCCTTACACTTTCTGGACAATTTAAGCACCTCTTCAATTCATTTCTAACCCGCACTTCACAATCATTTCTTTCATTAATCATTCCTTTCACGGGAAAACACCCACGAGCCCAACAAATTGACCTGCTCTCAACTGTGTGGCTTCATAGCTCAGTTGGTAAGAGCACTGCACCGGCATCGCAGAGGTCGTGGGTTCGAATCCCGTTGAAGTCATTTGAATTTTTCAAGTGCATATATGAGACAATTGCTTAAATTGTCCAGAAAGTGCGAGGATCACTTCTTCAATTCAATTTTTTTATGTAACCCTCAACAATTAACGAAAAAAGCTGCCAATAGAGAATCCACTCTTTTTGTCTCTACTTTCAGCCATGCATTTACAGGAGATGTTCTTCACTATTTGTCGAGTCTGCTTGCCAGTTTTGCGCATTTTCAAAGCAGTGACTTTGAATTGGAGATTCTGTATTCATTTACTGTCACGGAAACTGCTGAACTGATAAGACGGATTGGAGAAGCAACCAGAAATCAGTCATCTGTGTGGAAAAAGCTGGAGTGGACCAAAAGGAAGTGGTTAACAAATGAAGCTAGTGCGGTAAGGCATTGCGGGGTGCCGACGCTGCACTGGCATCATGATTGCTCAGTGTAGTCTCTTAATCTTTCATTACCAATGATGTGCTTGGTGTATTGCATACTTACAAGTAACAACCTTGAGTAAACCTAACCGAATGATCCCTGGATTAGATACCAGACTGAGTTAGCTCTTAAAACAACAAATTCATAACGACAAGACGTATTGGAACATCATGTCGGCTTCGTTCATTGAAAAAAAAAAAAGTCTGTGTGTTTCTTAATGAAAATGAACGAGGTTGATCTGGGTGCTATTGAAGGATCATTTTATGTACGCAATAAATGAAATGCTCCGTTTCCATCTTTTCAGTCTTAAAGCCCGCCGCACACGTGGGGCAAGCCTGAGGTGAACGAAGTGCCTGGCGAGGCAGTGACCCCAACTGTTTCCTCTCGTGTGCGGCGATGTTCGCCTCGGGCGGCCGTGAGGTCAATACCCAACATGTTCGGCGAGGTGAATTTCTCACCCAAAACGTTCACACAAGAGGAACTCGTCGAGCTAACTGCCTCGCCAGGCATTTTGCTCAGCTTTTCCCTCGCGTGTGCGGCGGGCTTTGCGCTGGAAATGAAGTTTGTACTAATCAGGTATTAATTTCATTAAAGCATGAAAAGTTCCTGTTGTCGATGCCATGTCTGAACTCATTCAGGTAAGCTATGCATGGTCATGTGCTGTAGCATCATAATATCGAGAGAGCAGGGGCGGCAATTACTAGCGGCTAGGCATCATGGAGTATAAAAACTCCAGCTTGGCAAGACAAAGGAAGAATTTAGGAACTGTGCTTATTGGGCTCACTGCTTTTTAGTGCTCAAGTGATGCTGACTGCTGCACCATTAGCTGAGTTGCTTAAGATGTCACGAAAAGAATTAAAAGAAACCTGCCCTTGGATTCCTCAGCGGACTCTCATAGTACGTGTAACCAATGTTGTCTCCAGGAGCTCCTCTGACGGTATTCTTTCCGATACTGTAACCCAACTTGGCAAGTTAGCTTGGTCAGAAAAGACTTACACTTATTGACCTCATAAGCCGCATAAACTATGTTTGCCTCTGGTGGCCAATAAAGAGTTCAGTCATGCCAATAACATTTTAAGCATGCGCTTTAAGATTTTAAGAAGACATTCCTTGGAAAAGATTGCTTTTTCATAGTCTTTCCCTCCATACTAGTCTCTGGTTGCACACTATTTCCTCTCTAGAAAATGGCTTGAACCCAGGAGTGACATACCTTGATGTTGTTTGATAGTCCTGGTTAGTGTAGTCCTAAGAAGGACTGGGCAAAATTTCCTACTTAAATTTTAACATGATTATGGCTATACCGTGTATCGGTAACACACAAAAAAATAAAGAACATAAATGTGAACTTACCTTCTCTTTTTTGACAATCTCGCGTTCTTTCCGATTGCCAATGCAGCCAATGTCAAGCACTTCATAGTGCGTATTTTCTTTCTTTCCTCTCTGAACGCGGGCGTTTCGGGATAACAAACGGTGCGTACATTGGTCTCAGGTGTTATCTCTCACATTGTACAGATTGAGGGTACGCTCGATAATTAGTTACCATTGTAACTAAAATTATTTTTCAGACGGTTAGCTCGCGGAAAGGGAACAACCAATTTGTTTGCAGAGGCCTTAGGGAAAAACGTGTTTTATTCCGTTTAATAAATTTAGACGGAAGATACTCGGGAACAAGGCCATTCAACGACCTC
>BLFK01000983.1:143860-151360 GCA_014634185.1 Astreopora myriophthalma | reverse complement strand
TATATCTGACTGAAAAAAATCCAGCATTTCCTATTGGCCTCACAAGTAAGAGTAACACAAAGCTCTCCGGCTCCACCACCTGCCACGAAGGCTAATCTGCTGTATCTTCTGTTTAATTGGCTATCCGTGCAAAATCGTCAATACATAACGAGACACATCAGGAGAAAACACAAGGATGATATTTGTGGGACAGGCAAGAGGGTTTTCCCATGAAAAAAGTTTATTTCATGTTTTGCGGGTTGACTAAAAATTATTCACAATTACCAAACAATATTATGATTTTCCAGTTTATTCAATTCAAATTTTATTCCAGACAACAGAAGGAGAAGGGGAGGAACCTGCACCCGGCCGATCTCCAAATAGTAAGTGTAAGACAACAACAAAAAGGCTTTGCTCCCATGAGCCTCCTGTAGCTCAGAGGTGGAACATCCAAAATAGTCATCGGGAGGTTCGACTCCTGTTAGAAGCATTCAGACTTTATTCCCGAATACTGCCCGCGGCAGTACTGGCAAAGTCATCATTTTAGGCTGTGTTTCACTAGCGCATAAGCATAGGCATAAGCATCTCTCTACGACTAATCCACACGCGAAACAAGCACAAGAGAAAACGAGGCATACGCAAGAGCAGTAACGGGGAAAGAAATACGAGCTACTGTTAATTTTAGCGCTTGTGCTTATTTCACGTTAATTCCCACTGCGACATAAGCATAACATAAGCACGAGAAGAACGAACTCTGCTCGTTGTTCTTGTGCTTATGCTTATGTGGTGGGTGTTCTCACTTTCTTGTGCGAGTGTTTATGTTTAAACCAGAAAAAAAAAATGCATGACTAAAGCATTTTGCCAAATTCTAAGAGGCAAAATGTGTTTTGTTCGCGGGGGGGCGAATACCTTATTTACATAATATGAATTTGAGAAATTGGCGATATCGAAAGGAAATACGATCTTTTTCACTTTGAAAGGAAATAAGGGCGTGCTCGTTTGGGATCAACTTTAGATTAATGCATTTGAGACCTAAAATGAAAGTTTTGCCTTAAACAGCCAGCAAGAGTTCACTACGTTATCCATATATCTTAAGGTACCGATGAATGGTCAGTCCGCCTGCCATCTCTATCATCCGAAAGACGAAAGTTGACGTACGAGAAGATGTCAGGAGTGGAAAGAGGTCAAACAAAACTTGTATTCAAGTAGGACTCTTTTTGAAACAAACATGCATTTTTATACATCTACTAATTTTTATAATAATAATATGATATTTATGATGATGATGATTATTCATTTTTATACATGTACTAAGTCTTAGCGAACTGGAATATCCTTCACCTTTGCCTCCACTCCAAACCTCTCACCTTTAACCCTAAACCTCTCACAGAGAGTTTAAAGAAAATCAAGCCAAGGTCTTAAGTGCTCTTCCATTCGCCGTTTTATTTTTATATGAAAATTGATGCCATCTCAAGTACATGTAGCTGCTATAGGGAGCTTCAGCCTTTTTGAGCCACGTACGTTAACCGGAAGTGAAGTGTTTTCCCTATGAAACTGCCTTCATGCCAGATTTTTGTACTGCTCAACGTCTTTACTCTTATAGAAACGATTGGCTAGAAAATTCGGACGAAACCACTGCCCAAGAATACGAAACGTGTACCTCCAGTTGACGTACGTTGCTCAAAAACGCCCTTGCTTAAAAGCCCCCTACAGCCCGAAAGCAAAAGCCTTTCCTTAGCCTTTGAAAGAAACTAAGAAACAAAACTTATCAACTATCCGCCGTCTTCGCATCACTTGTTGAAGTGCTGCCCATGGAAGGAGGGTGAGATAAAACTCTGTCAATCAAGCCAAAGTCTCTCGCCTCATCAGGGGACATAAACTTGTCTCTTTCAAGCGCTTTCTCTGCAGGGAGTGAAATGTTGATGAAAACAATTCGTCATAAGATCGCAAACTGTATGCAAAGCTCAGCTGTAATTTCTCCCTGGTCCCTAACAATGTGATCTTAAATTTGAAAACAACTGTAACATTTCCCATTCGATTTATTACCCGTATCTGGATGACCACGAAATCCTTTCAGCCGCACGGGGCGCGCTACCTGACGTCAGCCCAAGCGGCCGTGAAGGAGAGTATACAAAGGTGGAATTTTCATCACCTTGATAACCGACAGTCGTCAAATCTCTTCCTTTTCAATTGCTTGTTATTGACTAATACGTAGATCTTACCTATGACGTCAATTGGTTGACCCGTGTGTTTAACATAGATGTTGTTTATAAGCTTCTTCAAGTTTAGTATTTCCTCAGCTTGAATGGCTATGTCTGTTGCTTGCCCCTAAAAAATAATTAGTAAGGACAGCTTCATATACAGTTTTGCACAAAATGACTATTCATGACTATTCATGTTCAGTGACCTTCACATAAAATTATGGAACATCATATTACTCATTTCCCATGAAAGATGTACAAGGGTTTTGATATCTTTCCTGGGAAGGCTTGGATTTTTACACTCGAGGTTAGAGGTTAGGGTTAGCCTGACCTAAACCTCAGTATGTGCAAAAATCTTTGGTTCCAAAGCAATTAAAACGTAAATAAGAGAACTTACCCTTGCTCCACCATGTGGCTGATGCACCATGACTCTAGCATGAGGTAAGCAGTGCCTAAGTCCTGGACTGCCAGCTGTTAACAACAGTGATCCCATGCTGCATGCCTGGCCCATACACCAGGTAGATACTGGAGGTTGAATATACTGAAATGAACAGCCAACAAACATACGCTCATTACCCATGAAAACACAGCTTAGAACCAAGAAAAACAACCTCAGACAGTAAGGGTGGCAATACCCTAAAAATACATAAATTTCAATGTTTCAAATTTAGAGTTAGTGTCTTTTAAGGCTATGATTGAACAGACAACCTGTTAAAATAGACTTCCCTAATCAAGGGATCTAATTTCACCTCTGTGTCAAACTGTGAAACAATGACTTAATTATATCCTCTTTGAACAATTAAATGTACTGTTTTGCCCTAGAGCCAAATCTGAGGTCAATAAGAGCATAGAATCACTAACTTTACTGTAAAACAATAAATGAGTCCCACCGTCTTGACAGTTTCTGATTGTGTATCTTGTGGCAAATTAAAAATTAGCCAGTAATGACAGGAAATGGGCATTGACAATCACCATATCATCTTGGATTTCAGCATTACTGCTCAATCCAGATGGACTCAAAAATAATCAAAAGCAAGAGGGCAAAAATTTAATGAAACAAAAATGAAGTTACAATGGGAGTCAAAATCTTATTATGATACAGCAGAAATATCAGCTGAAGTTACAAGCCCATTTTCCCCATTCCCAACATCTACCAACCTGCATTGTATCATATATTGCTAATCCTGCAGTAACAGAACCTCCTATAAAAAGATCAGTAAAATATTTATAGCAACCTGCCCATCACAGGTTTAACCCCAAGGTAATCCATGCAACATGTGAGGTTTTCAATACACTGTGCACATACTCACATAAATGTCTGGTTGGAGCGAGAGGCAATTTGAGAAGATAAAAGGAAAAGATTGTTTCACTTAATTGTGACTTCTGTAGAATACAAAAGTGATGACAAACAAACATGAGAAATTGTGGGATATGTTTAAATAGTGCCTCGACAAAAATTAGCTTGTTACCAAAAGATGGGAACAAGATATTGGAAATGTCATACTTTGATAACTTGATACAAATCCTTGTAATTTTGACTGAGTAAGGCTGCAGGCAAGACTGTTTAATTACGTGGAATGCCACAGGCAGACCACGTCTAAAATTGGTTGCATCCTTTTTTTTTCTCATTGTGGTCTCATATGGTAATTACCCATGTGCTTGTGCACTGAAGTTAAGTCCTGTTGGCTGGGGATACTATTTGGACAGGTGACCATGCATTATATCCGTGTTGTTGACTTGTTCATTTTTTTTTTCTTTGTTGTGTTGTTTTCCTTCTTAGTCACAAATTACATTGAATTTCCAGTACTGTGCAGGAAGTGTTAGAAGCAACGTGAAAACGACTTCTAGTGATCTAACCCATACCTTGAACTCGGATCTGGACTAACCGTTGTACTTTTACAATTTCTGTTAACCATTTGTGCATCCCACGGAAATGCCCTTAGGCATCTTGTTAAGGGAGACCAGAAGATGAAAGTGTATATTTTCTTTGATTAATTTTGGAGTACATGATGTATTTAAGGTTAATATTTCAGTACTGGGTATTTGGGGGCTTACTTGCAAAGTAACAACTTCCTGAGGGTTTTCTGGATATCTCACCACTCACACCCGGATACTCTAATTTTCTGTTTAATACACTTGAATCACCAAATTTTTCCTTTAATACTTGTTACTACCACAATCACCTCAAAACCTAGACTTGTGTGCAATGTCTTCTTTTTTGTTCATTTAAATGGTGATTGCACATCTTGATAATGCAACTTGAAAGGATACTGATCTCAACAAGTAAAGTAATTTCTATCTTACATGAACAAACTTAATCAATGAAAAACAGTAATGAACATAATATATAATAATTAACGAATAACCCATTGACAACTCAATGGATATCCACCATTTTGGCTTCCATATTGCAGGCTTGGGCACTAAGCATGACAATTGCAAACACTTGCTCGAACACAGCAATAACATGACACAGGGGTTCAGTGAATCATTGTGGGTTGTACGAACTGAATACCCAAAGACAACAAAAGAGTGAAAGAACATTTTCAGTATTAGTCAGGAATCACTTGAGTGCAATGATGTCACAACATGGTGGAAGGCATTCTTTTTATTGAAGTAAATGGGAAAAGTACACAAAATGGCAGATGTTCAAATTGGAAAAACAACCTAGGATGTTTTGGGCAAATTGAAATCCTGTCAAGAAGAAAAAAGACTGTTCCTGTCTTTGAATCAAAAGTAGGTGGTCTTTTGACAATAATAAGCTGCAAAAAAAAAAAACCAAAACAAAAAAACACTTGACTGAAGCTCTGTTCTCCTTTTAAGAGTTTGCATGGAGCCATGAGACTTTGAAATACCAAAATCACATGTTGAATTTCTGCCAGACAAGTGTCTCTGAAAACTGCAGCAAACCCTAGCACTACCAAACCTGGACTGTTGATATACATGTGAACTGGAGTTCTGCCATTCTCTGACTGTAAGAATAAGAGCTGAGCCACAACAAGACTAGATATCTCATCTGTTATCTGCAAGACAAAAGAAATAACAACCCAAGACTGTCGTATTGTATCATAAATACAAAATAACTCTTGTATCATATTGCAAAATAATTAGTTACCAACGGTACCTTAAGGTCTATCACTATTTATAATATAGATAGGATCCTACGCACGCTCTGATTGGTCAAAAACCTATGTTTTATCAGAGTATAAAACATAGAAAAGGCACCACATTACCTCTATATCATAAAGCAAATGAAGAAGCCCAAGCCATGAATTACACTGTGATAAAACACTCCGGACATTTGAGAACACTCGAGAAATGTAGACAACACTTGCCTGAGGCTCGTGTTGTCTACATTTCCCTCGTGTTATCAAATGCCCATCGTGTTTTATCACAGTGTAATACACGGCTTAGGCTTCTTTATTTGTAAAGTAAGTAGTAGTAGACCTCATTACTCAAGCAGCAGGCTAGAGTTGTGTTTTTGGGCATGAATCCTATTATTATTATTATTATTATTATTATATAGAGGATATTACACAGTGGTGAGAAGATATGAATTTTATGTTTGAGTGGCAAGAATGAAAACATGAAAACTGCATGATATGAAAACATGAAGGATGACAATCTGCATGAACAGCAAGCAATGTTACAAAGCAATTACATGTACGTCACTCGATAAGGGTGGGGTGCAGTCATTTTTCTTCACAAGACCTTGTTGACTTCGGTGGATAGTCTCCAATAATTGGTGGTAACTAGAATTCGTTTATTCACTGTTTTTGCATCCTTATCCAAACAAAAGTAACATTTTTTTACAAAACCAAATCTTCATAGCTAAACACTTTCACCTCTATAACATTCTTTGATAAAAGTTTCAATTCTGAGCAACACATTGATAAAAATTGTTGGAATTTTTGCTAGATGTGCCTAACTTCGTACAACAGTGAACATAAAAGGTCTCTTTGACTGAAAACGAACTGATTACCCCCACTTTTTATTGCTGGAAAGTGATCTGCAGGCCAAGATGAAACTCTCTGCAAAGTTTAATAAAATTTGTTGGACTGAGACCCACCTTTTTCAAAGAGTTTCATCTCGGACTGCTGAAAAAACAAACAAACAAACAAAAGAAAACAAAACAGTGAAACCCATAGATTACAAACAGCGAAAGCAAAACAGCCACATCAGTTGTAACTAACAAAAATTCAGTTTCTCCATGTTTTTGCACAGAGGGTAGCACAGCAACCAAAGCACACAGAACATTCTTGGTGAGCCTGTGGCATGGCAAGATTATTTCTCTGTAACTTTTACTTACTGGACCCATGACACACACTATCCTCTCTTTAAGGAGACGAGAGAAAATGTCATATGATCTTTCACCTCTGCCCTGAAAATAAGCAAATAATGTAAGAATATGTAGGCATAACAAATTTGGGCAAGATTTCCGTACAGGTCCCTACTTCATTATGCATGCATATTCCTAGCAAAAATCTATTCACGGTCGTTCTTTTTGGAAGAGGGTTAGTAGGAATATGCATGTATAATTAATGTAGGGAACTGTACGGAAATCTTTACCAAATTTGATCTGAGATGACATCAGATTATGATTATTAAAACCCGATTAAATGATCAATATGAAAGAAAGATACGATGTAAATTTACCGTCTGTTCGATAACCATAGGAATTAAGAACCGTCTGCTATAAGATGTATGAATTTCTCTTGTCAAACCTGCAATAACCTAGAAAAAATAAATTACTTGATGGAGTTTTATGTTTCGGAAGGTAAAGCGGAAACGATGAAAGTGATGAACATCTTACGGTCAGGCCTCGTCGAGCCGCCATTTTTAACTATTATGAAACCGCTGGTCAGAACTACTGCTGATTCGGCACCCTAACTCTCCTCGTTCCCAGGGTCTGTCATCTTCCCGCCCCTCTCTCGCTCTAGGGCGGGAAGATGACAGACCCTGGGAACGAGATTGTCCTTAGAGCCACCTGGCTCCCTCAGCCGCTGTACTCTATCCTACGGTGGCCCAGAAGGGTCACACATGCAAATTAAAAATGTTGCTGCAAATTAAAAAGAGTACATGCAAATTAAAAATTGTACATGCAAAATAAAACTATTACCTGCAAATTAAATATAGTACGTGCAAATTAAAAATTTTGCTGCAAATTGAAAATACTACAGTACATGCAAACTAAAAATTCGAGGCTGCAAATTAAATAAAGTTGCTGCAAATTTAAAATAGTTGCTGCAAATCAAAAGAATGTTGC
Organism: Astreopora myriophthalma; assembly: GCA_014634185.1. NCBI lineage: Eukaryota > Metazoa > Cnidaria > Anthozoa > Scleractinia > Acroporidae > Astreopora > Astreopora myriophthalma. The sequence goes on along the minus strand of BLFK01000983.1, from coordinate 143,914 downwards.
TGCAAATTTAAACAAGTTGCTGCAAATTAAAAACCAGAAAATATGCGCACGCAC
>BLFK01000983.1:122956-143850 GCA_014634185.1 Astreopora myriophthalma | reverse complement strand
CACAGCGTTTTGTATTCAGTCCGCATTTTATACCTGGTCCGCGTTTTATACCCGGTCCGCAGTCCGCGTTTTACAACTAGTCCGCGTTTTATGCCCGGTCCGCAGTCCGCGTTTTATACTGACCGGTTGAAAATCCCAACTGGACTGAGGGAGACTTGTTGGCTATTTACAAGCACAGCTGCGGAGTTGAACTAGGGCCTACCCAGAACAATTCCAGGCAGTGGTCAGAACAGGACTTGAACACAGCACCTCCACATTACAAGTCTGCTCCCCCAACCACTCAGCCATACTGCCTCCACCCTTCCATTAACTACATATGAACCTTAATTTACCTTAATCCCTTCCATTTTCGGCTGTGTAAGCACCATCTGATGCTCAATGAAAACATTGCTAATAGAAAACTTAAGTTATCATCGTAAGTGTATGAAGACTAGCTGTAAGTTCTTCTGTTTGTAATTGCACATTGTTTTTCAGGAATTGTAACGACTTTTTGAAGTTTAGTTCTCACCATAGTCCTAACTTTGGTCAAAGTTGATATACATCAGAGCCAAAGAAAACAACTTATAGGCATGAATAAGGCAACTGACCACTCAGTTTAACATGACAGTGCAAAAATAAAAGGACACATCAACAAATAACCTTATCAACTAATTAGCAATTGTAACAAACACATTACTTTTGGGTAAACAGACACTCTGACTCCTTGGACAGCACACATCAAAATCTAAATACGTAATCTATGAAGGGACATGCTCAACACAGCAGATGATATTATTTCAAACAAGTAAAATGCCAAAAGGAATAAATTTATATAAGTCAGTGAGGTCTAGGGTCTTTCTGCAGGTACCGGAAAGCTTTGTATTTTTGGTAACTTGGGAATAGTCTTTATTTGGAGTTGTTTTGTTTCCTGTCTTTTATTTCTTTTGTTTTACGTAAGCTTACCTAATCTGTGCTCCGGTACTCACAGAAGGTGCCAAGCTCTAAGTGATGTCTCCTTGGTTTAGGCTAGGTTGGGCTTGCAGGGCAACTGTAAAGCTATCATCAATCCTCATCCTTGGATAGTTTAAAAAATGTACCAGTCATAATATGTAGACACCAATAGTCAGAGCGGTGGGTGAACACTGGAAACACTTCAATTTGGTCATTAAAGCACTGTCACAAGACAGTCAAAACTGTGCTAAGATCACTATTTACCAAAGTAATCACTACCAGTACTTTGAAGTGCACTAGTGCTGACGAAAACTACATCAGTGGAAGCTTTGCATGGGAAACAAAATCAAGAAAAGGATACACGTAGCCTTTACTCAGGCCTATTTCAGGTACAAAGTTCAGTAAAGGTGCTCTTATTACACTAGGCATACATATATACACTTTGTTTAAACACGAATTATCAGAGTAGCTCTATTGAGCTAATATCTTCGAGAAAGAAAATACATAAATCAAATAAATTATTAGAATACAATAATTAAAATCCTACAAATATAATAGTTAAAACAAATACTAAAAGTTCATTTCCTTTATGGCTGACTTAAAATCTTTAAACGATGGTATTGTTCTCATACTGTCTGGGAGCGAAGTCCAAATTTTTGCAGCTTGATATCAGCAATTTTTTGAGTAACTTGTCTCGCAACAAAATTGCGAAACAAGTTGCACGAAAAATTGCCTAGTGTAACATGCCCTGCCACACACATTTTCACTATTTTTTGCCACTGCAATCATTGTGAAAAGTAGAAGTCAGTTCTACTTTCAGCAATGCTTCCTGCGATGTTGCAAGGAATTTGTCCCACATTGCACAGTGTAACATCTACCCTGCAACTTATGTCGCAATGTTTTGTGTCATCAACAAATGAAATGACACTTTGACTTCACATGGTGATCAGAAGCGAGACAAGTTGCACAAAACGTTGCGTAGTGTAACACCAGTTGAACAACTCGTCTCGCAGCGTGGGAACGTTTATGGCAACAAAATTGCGAGACAAGTGGCAAGAGAAATTGCCTTGTGTAACAGCACCTTAAGTGCTGACATTTCCAGGCACATGTAGTTGTAACTCAGTCTCTGTTTTATTATCAACACCAAAACTGTGAACATGTTTACAGTGTATGTCCATCACAACTTTATACCCAGTGAAGATAAAAATTCACCAGGTTTTCCAGTGTGTTATGCTACTGTGTATTACATTAAGTAATGAGTGGGTAGGAACATTTTGATTGTATTACTTTGAGGAGGAAGGGGAGTAAAACACACAGTCAAATGACTGTAGTCGAGTGTGTTTGCGCATTGTTTATTGGCCCAGTTAAATCCTATATCCACCTGGAGTTCATGAAAGAAGAAGACACTAGAAATACATCACATGAAAACCATTTATATTTGTTTTTCCCCTTGAAATGTAACTTTGCAGTGTGGCACGGTGGTAACTTAGGTGTACACAGCCAAGGCTGGGGCATGCACGTTCAAAACTCGCTATGGATAAAATCTTTCTCTGAAGTTCCTCCTGCCTAGTAGATACTGATGGTGCTGATAAAATTATAAAACAATAACTAAAGAAATTTACACAATTTAAAAGTCAAATGAAAACAATAAGTTAAGAGGGAAATTTGCAAACCTAAGGATACAAAAATTTAACAGAACAATAGGGCATAACATCTTACAGAGCCTGAACAGTGAGGATGCAAATCCCCCAGGGACCTAAATGCAACAATCAACATCGACCAAGGTGTTTCATGTACTGAAAAACTGGCAATCATCTCTTGCACATGAAAGAAATCAGAGACTACTCGCAGACTACATACACAGCTCAGTCCTGACACAAACTATTATAAATTCAGTGCAGTATGCCACTCTTCAATGATAAGACCATCATTTTCTTTCAGTGTTGCTAAACCACCCTTACACTTTCCGAATTAGAGCTAAAACAGCATGACAGTGTCCCTTTAACTTTCGTTGCAAGCCGATCATGACATCTCAGTTCCCAGGGTCACTTTTCCAATCCAACCAGCTTCAGGCTAACCTCCCACAGCTTCTTGGCTGCACCATCATCCTGTGCACCCTTGGATTCTTCAACAATGTGGCAATCCCTTAGGTATTTGCCACTGACGCCTTCCATCTCCTCAGAGACTGCACAGTAAATAGTGGTCTGGGCACCCTGCTCTGCGGTCTTAAACAAATACCACCGAAAAGGATACATGACAGCACTGGACAATATAGAGTGCCGCTGTAATTCTGTGGTGACGGCCCCCGGGTGCAGTGCATTCGCAGTGACATGAGTGCCTTCCAGGCGTTTACTCAGCTCTCGAGTGAACAGCACGTTTGCAAGTTTGCTGTCAAAATAGGCGCCCCAACTACTGTAACTCTTCTCGTGGTGGATGTCATCAAACTTTATCTTTCCGGTTCCCATTCTGTGGGCTGAAGAAGACACGTTAATGATACGACTCGGCTGTGAATGCTTTAACCGGTCAAGGAGTAACAAGGTCAGGAGGAAATGGCCCAGATGATTCACGCCAAACTGCATTTCAAATCCATCTTCTGTTCTCTGGTATGGGCAGGCCATCACTCCAGCGTTGTTGATCAGGATGTCAAGGCGAGGCTCGCTGTTCAGGATTTTGTCTGCAAAAGTACGGACTGACTCCAAAGAGGCCAAGTCTAGCTTCTCAAGAAAGACGTTTGTACTTCCACTGCGTTCTTGAATTTCCTTCAGCGCTTCTTTACCCTTTACGAGGTTTCTGCATCCGATGATAACCCTTGCTCCACGAGCAGCTAAATCCACTGCAGTCTCTTTCCCGATGCCAGTGTTTGCACCGGTGATGACAACCGTTTTTCCTTTCATGCTTCTATTGCTCTTGCACCTCGGGCCCTGGAAGTACCTTTTCCCGGCACAGAGAACTGCAATCACAGCTGCACCGACCGCAATTGGAGCAGTCATATTGTTTGTTCTACACTGAAGGGAATGAATTGCTGAGTCACGGAACAGCACAGGCCGGGTGCGGCGGAGCTTGGCCTCAGACTCCCTGAGAGTGCTTAGCAGCCATCTAATATTGGTTTACTGAAAGAAAATTGCATGAAAATAGAGTTCAATTCCCAAAAGAATCATTTACTCCTCCAAGAAGTCCGCCGTTTTCCAACATGGCCGCTACTCCCTGTGGGGATAAAACGACAATAGCGCTATGAATTAGCACGAGACAAGAAATACCTGACGGATTCTTGTAATTGTGGAGAAATGACACCATTGAGCAAATTTAAACCATTGAAGTCAAATATAAATTATTGAAACATTTCTTTCAGTCAGTACGCAGCTATTACAACAGCCCACGCGATTGGTTCCGAAAACAATAGAAGCATTCAAAGAAACAACAGAAACAATGAACCCCAACCCTAAATACAATAGAGCTGCATCCTAACCAGATCCAATAAAATTAGAGGTTGTAAGCAGCTGCGTGGTATCTCATTCCTTCGGCTGAGGTACACCAACACAGATGGGAATATTTGCGCTATGTCCAAATGTGAGCTTGTGCTTTTTTTTTTCTTTTTTAACCGAGGTGTCCAGTTTCTGGAGCTCGGTCAGCGTAAAATGCAGACTGCAAACTTAGAGCAGACTTCTGTTTTCTCGGTCGTTAAACAGTGGAAGTATTGTTGTCACCGCTCATTTGCATTGTCACTATTACTACCCCTATCACACTACTTTCCATCATTGTCGTTATCTTCACCTTCCTTGCTGGTCTTTGTTTTCTCCCTAGTATGCAGCTTTGTAGCTGCTCATACAACTCATACATGGCTGCTATACTGTACAATGGACAAGCAGTTCAGCTATTCGGTCACGCAAAGCCACGCGGTCTTCCCAGAATTGCAACTCTTAGGCTTTCTTTATGTGTATTCCAATTCTCCTTTTTGAAATTTCGTCTCCGTCGGCAGTGAAGCACTTCGCGTTTGGGTGTTCAAGTTGTACTATGATATCGAGTTAGTCAAATTGTCAGGGGGTTTACCTCCGTTCTCTACAATAATCTTGTGGGCCTTTCTATCCACAATTCCTAACTCTGTAAATAGCCAACACTGCGTCAAATGTACAACAACAACAACAACACTTTATTTAAGTTAAGAGGGTGCATAATTACAATCAAATACTGCAGCCTTCCTTATGGCCCTACAACAATCTCATCTACATCTTTCTTGTAAAAAAGGTTTAAGTCCTAGCTACACTGTAGCTAACCCAAGCACTAAACCCTAAACCTATGGTTAAAAGAATGAGCCCGGACTTACTGGTCTAATTACAACAAAAATGAAATGAAATATAAGAAATTATTCTGGTATATTATAAAAGCTTAAAGAAACAATAAAACAGCATTTTACTAATGTACTAAAAATGTGACGTTCTTAATTGAAATTTTACAGTAAATGGGAAAAGGTATTACAAAATTTACAAAAATACTGCTTCATTCAAATTGGCAAACCTTTCCACTGAAACGATATGAATGCACACTCACGTCATAAATGATCGAAAAAATGAAAATAAGTTATCGACACTTTAAATGTTAGATTTAAATCGACAGATAAAGATGGCATAAATTTGCTAGGGGATGTTAGCAATATGAATACGGCGGTTGACGAGGAGACGTGTTCTACCGTGAACAACTTAAGCTCAAAAAAGGATTTCTCACTGGAATCCAACCTGTATCCATTGTTACTGCTTTATATGCTGCCAACTTTTCATTTCACTAGAATTGAATAATGTTGGATATATATGAGCTATGTTCCCCTGTATGCAGCCCATATATCGTTGTTGGCAGCTGTTTTCCCCCTAACTGAAATATTTACAATACCACTGGGTGAAAGCTTCGTCAACGCTTGTCTAGTACATTTATGACTGACAAAGATACAACTGATGCATAAAACACTTGTGCAATAAAAAAATTGTTCGCTATGGTTTACCTGTATAAGACATGACAATCAATTTGGAAAACAATAGCAAAGAACTAAAGTCCATTCATCACATGTAATTATTGGCCCACTCTCTGTCAATCATGTATTGAATTTTAATGAATAATTTAAGAGCGGTTTTCAATTGAATGTCATAACACCAAAACCAAAGTAATTACACAGCATTACGTTGCACAAGTGTTCTATGCATCAATCACGTCCTGAAGGAAATACAGCCTTCTCGAAGTAATTTAGAACGGAATCAGAACGCAAAGCATGTAAATGCAGCCGGTGCCAAGCACGGAAAACGAGAGTGACCCAAGTCAGTTGGCTTTAGTTTGCATCTGATTGGTTGAAAAGTTCGCAAGTTTTTTGATCCAATCATAGAGCAAACCAAAACCAAAGCAATGGCGAAACTACTTTCGACACTCGACCGCAAAAAGCAACTGCAAAAAATTGGACGAAAGAAGTTTTTTGGAGTTGAATTCTGTTAGGTTAAGATCACCCACCAGGTACATTGTACTTCTTGATACATTTTTGAAAGTTACGGACGTGTACAAATCTCATGGCACAGTACAGTGTGAACCTGTTATATGGCATTGGCTGATAGTTTGTCTCTCTTGAAAAGACGTAGCTCTTCCAAAATGTGTTGCTTGTTTGGTTGAGCAACTGCTGATTGAGTTCATTGATTCTCTCTGCATTAATCCAAGGGTTGTTGGATGGGTATTTCTTGCTGAAAGTGTAATCTAGTTGCCATACAGGGTTGGAGAATTCTGAAAGATAGTAAATTGGTGTCACAGTTAGACACGGTTATTTAAGACCTAGGACACCCGGGGTCTTAGCTTTGAAAAGTAAGACCCAGTCTTAGTTTTCGTACTACTAAGACCCCTTCAAAACAGTGGGACTGATTACGGGAATGAAGCCTGGGAAAACTCACCGCTAGTCAGAGATTTAGACGCTGAATGTTGTCTCCATACTGAACACACAGCGCAATGGTACGATCTTTCTGATAATTTTGAGTGTCGTGTGACAGAAAAGGATTGTACTTGCAGACTTGGCCGTGCATCGTTTCTTTAGTTCAAGTGATATTCGCCGATGCTTACTTATTTACACGGAAAATGAGGATATGGTCTTTAATAGCTTTCGAATGACGAAAATGAATTATTTTGTCCGTACACACTTTTTATTCTACTTCAAGTATCAAAACAAGTCCTGTGCTCATAGAGCTTTCTGTGCATGCATTCATAGCGCTTGCAACTTGCAACCTACAGTACAATCGTTTTCGGTCAGACAACACTCACAATTATCAGGAAGAGCGTATCATGGGGCCGCGTCTGTCAGATTTGAACCTTGTATGGAGACCAAATCCAACGTCTGACTAGCGGTTGGTTTTCCTGGGTTTCATTCCCGTAATTTCCCGTTTAGAGGAGTATTAGTTTTCAAACTAAGACTGGGTCTTAGGTCTTACTTTTCGTAACCCGGGTCTTAGGTCTTACTAGCCAGTTCCACATGGTCTACGCGTGTATAAATAAAGGTTCTTTATTTTACTTTGCATCTCCTAGTTCAGTCAGTGCTTTGACTACTGGATAGTTGACGCATGCTTGTCAGTTCTTACCCAGCAGGATTTATGCTTACCGTGCTCAACAAAATTTACAACCATGTGATCAGATAGGTTTACCAGGGCACAAAACAAAACAAAACCAAAAAAAAGAACGGTTGCACCATTTTTACATAACATTAAAGGCATAACCAATACACTTACTTCGTTTAACTTAACAATATTGCTGTCTAAATAGCACTATGTTTCCAGGATTGTAAATCAAGTAACACTACAATTTAACCTGTGGCCATAACAAGATCCATAAAGTACTGGGTGAAATCCATCAGTGTGACGTTTTCCGTGTCTAGGGACAACATCCTGAATGCTGGATTGTTGTGGTAAACAGGTGAAATAGAAGGTGCCAAAAGTACAAATGACTCTGCAGGATCCTGCTGACCAACACTGACGTTTGAAGGTGTTTGGAGACGATAATCATCTTTATGTGTGTGAGCAAAAAACTGACCTGAAAGGAAAGAAAACAACAACAATATTATTGCATGCTTTTAGCATTACCACCACAACCTTTCATTCACTGTTGAGAGTTGCAGTTGCCTGAGTGTGTAAATGTACAGTGTTGTGTAGGGGACGCAGATCCCAGTGTTGTGGTCTGGCCTTTGTTTCTGTAATCTCATGGTTGAGGGGGTGAATGCTCGGAGATATAGCTGCATAAGCTACTCTAAAATCCGAGGGTAAATAAAGCTATGTTCATGTAAATTTAAGTGTTTTCCGATGTTAGTCATATTGAACTTAAGTGTGCGACAATGAAAAAGCCAAGGTCACTGCCGTATACACTTTTTCTATCTTCTGACATGAATCATTAAGTTATACCTAATTTAATGTTAAGCAGTCAGACCTCAATACAGTGATAATACAGTTGCAACAGATTTGTACTGACACATTATGAATACATGATGACATTTATAGGCTTGTGTTCCTGCCAGATATGTACTATTGTGTATGTCCCAGATATGTGTTCCAGGCCTTAACACGTGCGATTACACATACCACAATCCCAGACAAATTGATTGGGACACTCCAACCATTTTGGTGCAATTACGAGACAATATATTTCACATAAAAATAGCCTTTTCATCCCCCCCCCCAAAAAAAAAGAGTGCCCCAGTCAATGTTGGGTGTGTGCAGAAGTACTTGCTGTTTTGACATGATCTCGTTTGCAATCAACATTGACTGGGGGAACTGGGGAACAGTGCTGGAAGAAGGAGAATGAGACTGCCATGTGAGAGAATCTGACTTGCGGTAGTGTCCCAGTGTAATTTGTCTAGGATGGTGGGTTCAGGACATGCATATGACATGCATTTTCAATTTCGTGAGGATCAGTAATGCTGATTCAAGCAATCTGACTGCTGACACAAACTCATGGGGAAAATAGTGGAATTGTAAGGCGAACTTACCAATAACAAGGTCATTATAGTTTTTGGTTACAATCCTGAAATAGGCATCTGTGTAATTACCAAACCAATACGGCTTTCCATAGTACGTGTCCACTCTAAAGAAAACAGGTAAATGTTTTAATACACTCTCAACTATTACAAGCTCTTAGAGTCCAACCTTTCCTCACTAGTCAATGAGTGAATGAGAGAGATTCCAAATCAAAGTACTTTACATGAGGGGGTACAGCTTTTTCTATAGAATGCTATGATAGGAATTTAGAAGACCAGTAACAGTTGAAGCCAATTTTTTTCCTTTTGTCCTCTATTCAAAGGTAAAAGCCATTATTAATTACCCTGGTGGGATGTGACTGGCTAGTATTGCCTTCTGTCCATGGCTTCTGGCAATCATTAATTGCTTTTCCAACCAAACTAATTGCCTCAAAGCTTTTTGATCAGTTTCTACACTTCGTTCAACTGATACTGACCAGTAAAGGCTGTTCAAAACCAAAAGGACAATTTTACCACCTGAAACAAGGAAAAACTTAACTTAAGAGAAATTCAAACTCAACATTAATGACTTCTTTCTTTTCTCCTCATAAACCACTGCATGGGATCACACCATCAAATTATTCTGGGTCAGAAATTCACAGTTGTCCCATTGTCTGAAATGAGCAGAATTTAACACTCACAACCAAATTGCCAAAATTAGGCTCTTCCAATTTACTTGTTCTCTAATCACTCTGCAGTGAAACAAGAACAAATCATTTTCACACAAAACTCCACAACACAGACCAGAGTCAGGAATGGGCATCTCGTTTATTGACAACTACTAATACCATGGGCTTCAGACAACAGGACTAGTCCAAATAGCAAGAAACAATTACATAATAATCATAAATCAAATGAAACCAAACTACAGCCTCATATAACTAAATTCAGCTACAATACTTGCAAACCGAAAATTAAGGTACAGCTCAGATAAAGGAAAATTTACGTTAATGCAAACAAGATTTGCTATCGAGTGACCTTGAACTGCAAAAAATCTTTTATATACCTGAAGGACAAATAGTCATGCCTGCTTCCTAATGAACCTGATAACACCTACAGTAATTCCCACACCTTCTAGATATCAGAACCCAACAATATGCGCATTCCATAACATGACAAAATAGATTTTAAATAAATAACAACAACACTTCCAATGAATGGACATTTTTTGTTGGATGAATGATATCAACAAAATTAAAAAAACTGTAGCAGCAAATGTTGGAAATCCATTTCCTTGCTCCAGTGATACAGCAGTTTAACCAAGATGGCATCATTAACCTTAGAGGACAACTGGCCTTTTTAGACTCATTTGGCCTCAGGCCTGGTATTAGCAGACAGGCCTGACCTGCAATGCTAGTGTTGTAGTATCCACCTTCCAAAAACGTCTCCTGCAAGACATGTTTCCCCATCCAGTTTTTTGTATAACCAGGACATCCAGAACACAGAATTAGTGGTCCCCAGTAGGACAAAAGCTTCTGGTACCAATCACTGCCTGAGTTTGGTAAAACATAGTGTCCTGGAAGATCATTATTGCCAATCACTGGAAATATGGGGATATCTGGGAATCTACACTGAATCTTGTTACTGACTGTAGCAATGTTGTCCAGTACCCTCTCTGGACCAGCATAGTTTTTCCACATGCGATGGCCTGATAGGTCGCCTGTGGAAGAAATGTAAATAGCAATACAAATGCATCAACAACAGCAATAATTAATGGTTATCTGCAACAGCTTGGCCATGTTGTTGGCTCAGATCAAGGCTCAGGTTCATCTGTTCTAAAAACTATCTGAATTTGACTTGGGGTGGGGGGGTCTCAAGTTCAACTCCTTGGGTTGAACTAACTGGTAGGCATCCTGCCTGTGCAATCGAATCCACCAATCACATCTTCAATTGAATCTTCCACAAGTTCAATTGAATCTTCACATATCCATTCATCACTGGAACATTTGACTCATTCATCACGGGAACATTAGGCTTCATAGTTCAGTTGGTTAGAGTATCGCACCAGCATCAAAAGGCTACGGGTTCAATCCCCGTTGAAGTCCTGAAGTTTTTCAGGCTTCTCTACACAATGGCTAAAATTGCATTCATAACTGCAAGGATCATAGCTTCACTTGAAATTGATTAAGTATTAAACATTAGTACAAAATTCCATTTCCCAGTTATGTAGAGTTGAAAACCAATTTGAATGAAAACAAACCCCCAAATTTAATGTCAAAGTAAAACAAGATACATCTAAATAACTACATTATTCAAAATTAATACGAGAAAGCATTGTCCCTTAGCTGGGCTATGTACACACCTGTTAGCAATATGAAGTAAATTTCATCATCATCAGTGATATTTTTAATTGCATCCAAAGAAATTTCAAGCAGAACCAGAGGTGAGTCACAACCAATTCTTCCATATGGAGCAAAATACGTTGCAGTGCTGGTGTTTCCTTCTTGCCATCGACAAAAGGACTTGTCTGAGGCAGTCTTGTTATAAAAAGGGTCATAGTGGATATCTGACAGATGAATGAACTTCATGGCACTACTGCTTCTATCATTTTCTTTTCCTTTAAGAGCAGCATTCTGTGACTTAGTATGTCTACTTTTGTAACTTACTATCAGGATTACAACTAAAATACAACAGATGACCATCAGCACTCCAGTTAACCATCGTGCTTGTAAAGTTTTCCTCTTCCATCTCTTGTATACAATATGGTAGGTGTTTAAATGTTCTTGGTCACATTTAGAGTCCACATTGTCCCCCATAATTCTGTTATGTTCAATGACAATTTGCAACTTGCTGTCTGTGCAATTACCAGAAAAATGAGATTAGCAATTTGTTCCATGTAAAACAACATGCCAGTTGCTACTAACAATAGTGGGTGATTGACTGATGATTGTGACAGAGTATATTATTCAATGTAGACACCCAGTGGACTGCTCAGTCGTTAACATATTAAAGGGCTGCATGCTAACCCTAACACAATAAACTGTGGATTCTAACACAAAGCTTCCCTTTCAGGAAGGAATATCCAGTGATTAACAACATTCATCGCATGCAGAGGTCAGGTGGTTAAATAAAGTTATTGACTTGAACTGTACCCGGGAAAAAAAAAAGCCAAATACTGGCCCACAACCCAGCCCCTACCACATGGAACCACCCACATGGCCAGCAGTGTCCACAAGCCCCCATGCACTGCCTTATAAGGATGGGTGGGCAGTTATTGGGCTTCAGTCACTCTGGAATACATTCCAAAGGAAGACAAGAATTAAAAAAAAAAAACAGTAATAGTAATAATACCTAACCTCGAGTAATAATACCAAACAAGAATAAGACTAATAATAATAATAAATAATAATAATAACATTATGAATAATAATAAGAACAGCAGCCAGAACAACAAATAGCCCCAAACATCCAAAGGGGGGAAGGGGTGGGTGGGGAAGCAAACAACAAAAGACCACACACAAGAACAGTCAACTTAACTACGCAGTAAAACTACAAACCGTTACCATGCTCCCCGTACTATGACATGACCACTCACCATTGCTAAGGAAAGAACCCAAGCAACCAAAGCAACTGACCATTTGAAATATGGATACCGATGACCACTCAGGTTAGAGGAACAGCTACAGAATGCAACACTAACCCAATGCATTGCTAACCCCACACAATGCTAACACAGTGCAATGCCGGGATAACTGCATGTTGATAAGCTAACGATGCATGCTCCTTGCTGTTAACTAATTTAACTACATATAAAATACCAGTGAGATCAAATTTCTTTTGAAAACTCAAATGACTCTGGATTTCTCAGTAGAGAAAATGGGTAAAAGAACTCTGCTTAAATGTTTTCCAATTAAACATCACAAATGCAAACCTCCTAATAGAATAAACCTTAAGATGACAGTAAAGAATATGCTTTAGTCTTTTAGTAAAAAATATCCTTTGGTCTTGTTGAGGAAGGATCCTCTGTCCACAGTGTTGGTTATTTCCTTATGCCTCTACCAGGTTTCCATATGATTGCTACAATCATCAAAAAAATTATTCAGCAATCGCAGCAACCATATTGAAATGCATAATTGCTCTGCCAGAGGAAATGCAATCGAAAATTTTCAAGCTCAGTGATCATGGCGATCACAGCAACGGAAATATAAGGAAATACAAGGAAATGTATGAGAACTAGGAAAAATCCAGATCCCGCAAAGCTATTGCTCATCTATTAATATTTCTGAGTGATCGCAGTGACTGCAGCGACAAGGCATTCATAATGATCATATGCAAACCAGGCATTAGGGAGTTCATTGAAGAGTTTGGCACAACTTGTTTAAAAGTGCCCTCCTCTTTAGGGACAGTCAAGTTGAAGAACACTGATGACTTCAATGTCCCAGGAGGGGTATGGCACTGTAGCTGCAGGCAGGATGCCCAAATTATGCTAAGTATGTTTTGTTGCATATATGCTTCATCAGCTGCTTATACATTTCACTAAAACCCTGAAATCTAAATTCTCTCTGTGGGGAGAGCACTGATGAGTGTATTCAGTTGTTAATTGTTCTATGCTTTCAGTCAGGTAATGTTATGATTTCTTGGTGACTTATTAATCTCCTCCAAACAAATAGAAGCTACAGGACACTGGCGGGAGCTAGGTCATTAAATTAGGTTCTGGTGACAAACACCCTGCATACTGCCAGGACTACAAAAAACAGTGGTCCAAGGACACAACCTTGTTGTACCCCACTCTTGCCACTCTGAAAAACATTGCCTTATTTTCAGACACTGCAGCCTGTGTTGAAGATATCAGTGACCTTTAGATAGCAGTAAAAGAATGACAATGAGGACAAGTTTTTTGTTCTCAGCAAATGCACTTCCAAAAATACATTAGTTTTATGTTAAATTCTGTCCAGAGGGCTGCCCATGATGACAAAGTTGAGATCCTCTTTGTGTGCAACATGGTCTTAGTACATTTCAATATGCTAACATACAATGGTCCCATCAGCAAAACAACCTGATATTTAATTAGAGCTCAAATCATTAATGTAGAGGAGGAAGTTAGTGGGCCTTATACAGAGCCTTTGGCTTGTGTGATGAGACCATGGTGGGAGATGATCAAATGCTGGCCCTTCACTTAATCAATCTGCAGTCAATTTAAAAGGCCTTAGCCTAACCGAGGCCTAGCCTAGTATAAACCTTACAATTGCATTGTTTAGTACATGCTTCCTTATGTAGCTTCACATCCCGTACAGTTAAGCTTAGGGACCTAGCTTTAATTGTAATATGCTTCGAAATACCCAAACGTCGGTAATCAAGACCTTACCTCGGTAAACTGTTCGATGCTTCTTTCCTTGTACCACACAAGGAAAATTACAACTATTTCTTTCAATTTTAACCTTCGGTCTGTAAATTTTATTTGCAAGGGAAAAGTCGCACACGTACGTATGAGGTCTTAACACCACAGGTACCCCAAGTTTAGTGTTAAGCCTGGTTCTCACTTGTGCGATAAACACAAACATAAGCATAAGAAAAATCGTGTGGGAACGGGCGTGAAATAAGCATGAGCACAAGCAGAAGCACAAGAAAAGGAACATTCTTGTGCTTGTTCCCATTCTTGTTCGGCGCTTTAGAAAACGCGGAAAAAAGTTAGCAATTTACAGAAAATCATTTGTCCCGCATCAGTGATAAGTTCGACGATAATGACGTACGGCATCCGTTGTCATTGTTGGTGTGACTTCCGGCGAGATTGACAGCCTTCTAACGGCATGACATGTTGAAAAACACCATGAATGCACGTCCAAAAAGTTCTGTGAGCTGAAAGTTTGTTGGGTAATATTGAACAAAAATGTCATTGTACCGTATGGTGCTCTGTATCGTATTTGCTGATGTGCTGTTACATCGTACGCGGTAATTTTATATTGTACACAGAGAGTTATTATCAATTTTTTCCTAGGGTCTTTCATCTCCCCACCCCTAACCCATTCTCTTCTCTGAATTTACGATTATCGTTAATTCTTAATTTGGTCTCGATCGTTATTTTAGAACACTGAAAGTCTGAAGGGCATTCTAGGAAATGAACTTATTTCTTTTGAAAGACAACCCGTACTTTATTTTTACCTTATTCAACTAACAAGCTTTCCTCTGCTGTTTTCTTGGTATTAACCACGAAGAGTGGGGAGGGGTTACGAGAATGGTTTGTTGTTATCCTACCCTCATTATCATGGTAGAAAACCGTAAACGAGACTTGGACATACCCACAAGCAGCATAGAATCTCTGCAATCATTTGCTGAACAGTGGCATACAATTTTAATTGCATTCTTGCGGTCTTGTTACAGCTTTGGTGTTTTGGGGAAACAGTTTGGATATCCTGAGGGATAAGGGGCAGTTCAATCTGCTGGTCAACAGATACTACTAAAAATATGGCAAGATTTTTCCAGTGCGTGTTTTCGGCGCGCATCCAAATTTGGTGGTAGGAGGTCCAGAGATGCTGAAGGATACCTTTGTCAAGGAATGACTCTCTCGGCGATCGACTGGTAAGTGACGCTCCTAGCGTTATCTGGCGCAATGGCCATGTGTTTTCTGTATTCAATTTACTTGCAAAAGGTTGCCCTTGCCGCTCGCGCGAGGAATATCTTAGCACCATGCAAACCACCACAGCTCAGATGATCCTGGCAAGGGATACAAAAAACATAAAGTGGCGTCCGGGCGTCCAGTTTCCTGATTTTCCAGTTGACCCTACCCTAAGCCATCTTTTGTTTTGTATGTCGTCACCTGACTTACAATAGATTTCCGGATACACCCTGTTTTTAGTTTAGCCTTTGCGATCCCTTCGATGCGAGTAATATCTCTGCGTTTGCGATCAACGTTCCATCAAATTTGCTTCATCGACCGAGTATACAGGAGAATAGTCGGTAAGATGTTCTTCCTTTGTTTTTTTCTGCGTTGATTTAGACTATGTCATTGCGGTTAGGGTTAACGTCTCGATTAAGCTGGTGACACAGGGTTCAACGTTGTGAAACATTTGTTGCTGAACAAATGTTGAACGATGTTGCAGCAACGTGTTGAGCAGAATAGAGCTTGTCTCTATTTTCATTCAACGGCCTTAAACAACGTTCAACATTCAACATGACATGACGCACTGTCCAACATCTGCTTTGCAAGAAGCTGCAACAATTGTTGATCAAGAAATATTGAACCCTGTGTCTCCAACTTTAGTCCTATTACGTGTTTTGCTTTCGATTCTAAGATTTCGTTTTATTGTCGTTTATATTGTAGTTTGACATTAAGTCGCGCTTAATAGCGCTGAATCATTGGAATAAAGCTCTGTTTCGCCTAGTTTATCGTGGCCTACCGGGTGTTACGAAAACTACAGTAAGGCCCTCGAAAACTAAGACCTAAGACCTAAGACCCCAGGTCGTAAGGCCACGGTTCAACATTGTTCAATATTTGTTACCCAACAAATCTTGAACGACGTTGCAGTAACTTGTTGAACGGAATAGAACTTGGCTCTATTTTCGTTCAACTGCGTTCAACAACGTTCATCATATTGAATGGCCTATTTCAACATTCAACATGGCATGACACACAGTTCAACATTTGTTTTGCAAAAGCTGCAACATTTGTCGATCAACAGTCGTTGAAACGTGTCACCGGCTTTTAGTTTTCGTACTATGAAAGCTATACCTCTTCTATTGAGTGAAAATTATGGGAATGAAACCCTGGAAAACTTAATGCTAAACAGAGGTTTGGACACTGGATGTTGTCTCCATAAAAGGTCCAAATAAGACAGACACGGTGCCATGACACTCTCATGACACGATTGTACATTTTTTTTTTGTATAAGAACCTCTAATTTTAGAGCTGAGACTGAACGTTCTTGTTTTGTTTTGTTTTTTTGTTTGCGATTTGAGCCTGAAAACGTTCTTACGGTGTTCTTAAAGTTACATGGGTCAATTCGGACGTGACCAGGAAACCTATCAGAAAGGGCATTGTTTGATGGGATGTGGTATCAAGCTGCTTCTCCCCTACTGAGCTAGGCCTAGTTTTCAATAACGACGCAAGCGCAAGCTCAGGTATAAGCGCAAACACAAGCGCGCTTATTTCACCGTAAAAACGGGCTTGAAGCAAGCGTAAGCACAAGCACAAGTGCAAGGATCAAAAGTTTTGCTTTTCCATGTTTGCGTTGGCTGGCGTTCTGTGAAAACAGGACATAACATAAGCACAACACAAGCTATGATGTTTGTCCAATGAAAACACCCTTTCCAGGCTGCACTCGCGGCACCTGGTTATAAGAGAGCATGGAAAGAGTGAATCCTTCATCGCCGTGTACTGGGCTTGTGCTTGCATTATGATTCGTTTTCACTTAACGTGAATCTCTGGTGGTTGGGCTTATGCGTGTGCATGCGTTGCTAGTGAAAAGCAGGCCATAGACCACAGGTTTACAGTTATTTTACCTTTATTTAGGGCACCAGGCTGACAAATTTCGTTTGGCTATACCAAAAATCTGTCTCCGCCAAATTTTCAATTTGGTAATCGTGGGCACACTTAAAAACAAAACATATTTGTAAACCACAAAGTGTCAACCCAATGCCTTCTGAATCTCACTTGATTGACTTTTTCCTTCAGATCATGCCGTGTGAATTATACAATCTGTCAGTTTTCACGCTTGACAAAAATTTGTCCTGCTCGGAAGCAGGACGACAGCGTCTGTGAAGTTTGGTAACGCTTGATGAAATTTCGTAGCAGAAAAAAAATTATCGAGCGCGCTTGTACCACGGAACTGATAACAGATTATGCTACTCGTTAGCAAAAAGATTCACATAGGACCAAAATAAAAATGTTCTGAACTGACTGGCACTTAGGTATGTTCCTAGAATGTTCTTAAGAGTTTGGTTAATCTCAGCCTCAATACAGTGTGTAGGCTCATATAAAACGTATTTCTAGTATAAAAAATAGTAAGAAAGAGTGTATGGCAGGCTTGGCCACGCAAAGAAGAAAGTAATAAGTGTGTGAGTGAGGTAAATGCGCAAAAACTGCTACTATTTTCGAGCTACTAACATTTTCGGTCTCCACCCTCCGGGCGGGACTTTTTTGCGCGTTTTTTCAAGCGCCAAACATTTCTTTTTGTCTGGACAAACCGTCCTACTTGTTACAAGAACTTATTTTCGGTCACAAACACAAGAAACCAGCTCCGTCGAGCAATACAAATATAATATTTCAGTTTGAATGACAGGAAAAGCTTAACGATTGAAAATAAACAAGAAAGATACAATTTTAGTGGAAAACAAGACTCGATGAAACGATTTCTCCGGCATTACTGTCTTACCTCAACAGAAACATGTACCCCCCCTCTCCGTCTAAACATTGATACCTGCATAATAGGTTTTCCGGGTCTAAGTTTTCCGGACACTTAGTGGGGTGTCCGGAAAACTAAGACCTAAGACCTAACACTTAACCCGAAATATTCCAACATGATGGCTGCTGGAGCGAAGCAGATTCCCTTAAATTGAACTACATTCGGATGCTGGATCTGCCTTTTTTACGAAAGCAGTGTCGCCAGCGCCATTCGCAGTGTTCCTCGCCACGAAAACAGAACCGAAAGTACCTCTGCCAATCTCATCTCTGTCGACCAGATCATTCCAGCAGAAGGAAGGAGATCCTTGGCCAAACATGAAACACGTTGGTCTTTTCTCTTAATTGTAGGGAATTTGAAAGACATTATTGTCATTATTCTATAACAGCAGATTCGTAAAATCCAGCAAACCTCCCGCCAAAAAGATTATGTGACCCTGTTGACCTTTGTATTTGTTTACAAGGGCTCGCGACAGAGGTCGATCAAAGAAAAACCCGTCGTTGGTTTCCAACAGGACGTAACACCTGACTTCCAATAATTTCCGAAGAACAAAAGAATAATTCGTTCAGTTACACGCGAGGCATTTTAAATTACGATTTTTTTACCTTTCTGATCAAATGCGGGATTGTCATGCCGCCTTAACTCGCCTGGCGTGACATTTGCAGTTGTGTCGTGAAGAAATTATCAAGAGCCGGTAGATTTTCTCCCAACGCCGTCATTATAAAGCCTTATTGTCATCTCAAAATCGAACTTAGTTTTTTTGATATACATAATATTTCTTTCAGGAATACAGGGTTTTTTGTGCCGTTCCTTTCTATGTCTTATTTGCTGCTTTGCGCGTGATTCATTCCTGATTTCCTTCGCATTTATTTATTAAATTTTTGCGCCTTTTTAAACGGCCCGGGGAATGCTGTGAGGACTAAAATGAAAAGGGTCTTAGTTTATAGTTTTCCGGGTCTTAGCTTTCCGGGTCTTAGGTCTTAGTTTTCCGAACAGGAGGTAATGTTGCGGAAATGGATCGGTGTTAATTTTAAATTTTTTTTTTTTTTGTTAACCGGAATAGTGTGACGTGTTGAGAGAGGTGTTGAGTCATATATAGCGCGTAAGAACTCGAGAACCTTGAACTTTGGAACAAATGGTGAAACAGAAAAGCTTGAATGAGAACACGAGAAGAAGAGTTTGTACGCCCGAGGAAAACCTGTTGGGAAACTTTAAATCACTGTGATTACTGCGAATGTGTTGGACGGTTTAATTTCTATTGGAGGCAATTCCCAACACAACTTTCCGTTGCCGGCTCGGCTTAAAAATTCAAATGATTCGGCAACACACCCCCTTTGCGTAATTTTCCTCAGCATTACAAATTCAAAATTTAATTCTTCGGCAACGGACTGACTCATTTCCTAAGAGTCTTTTTGGCGCATTAAGGTTTCCTGCGTTAAAAACTCAATGTCTTGTAAAAAGTCAAAGACCTTTCGGTCTTGATTACTTGTTTGCAAGCTGAGAGATATTTCAAATGCTGAGGCTCACACATCAAAGGATAGGTAATCAGTTGCTCAACAACGGGGCAGTTTTCGTGTTAACTAGTACTAGTTATATGGATTTGGAGAAAAGAAAGGAAAAAAATATCGCACAATAGGCGAAATGATCCTCATTGAAGAAACTAGGTGCGCAGAGTCGTATCGGGTAATTTTCGGCTGTCACCAGGGCCGCAGTGTGTTATGTACAGAGTAATTTTACTTGCCACGAGGTCTCGTCGGAAGAAAAGAAAGTGAACAAGAAGACTGACAATTGATATTTGCAGTTCAAAGGTAAGTAAGTTGCATTACAGTGGTTCGTTTGAATACAAAGCTAATTCAGCAACACCGGAGTTGTTCACGAAATAAAACTTACTTGTCAGGCACAAGTCGCCGCCAAAGGGGTGGAGAGGCTCGAGTTGACTCGATCCAAAAAAATCTGCTAAACGCAAACAGATCGGCCCGGTTGTTCGAAAGCCGATTAATGCTAACCCTCGATTAAAAACTAACCGACGTTTTAATTTCGCACTCAGAAAACACTTTCAAAAAGTGGTTTTCGACTAAAGCGGAAGAAAACTGTAAAGGCCATGTTACACGAGGCAATTTTTCTCGCAACTTGCAACGCAACAATGACGACTAAAAAACCTTTCAAGTTGCAGAGGGGGTGTCACACGTTTGCAACTTTTTTCGCAACTTGCAACGCGAATTTTTTCTTGTTTCTTCTTGACTTCACGAGTCATCGATGTCCTTAAGGAATGTATAACTCGCTTAAGTCCTTCGTTGGTTAAACCGTGTTTCTCAGCCAGGTCTTTAGCTGCGTTGGTCTTGTCAGTTTTCTTTAGCGATTTTTCCTTTTGATTCCACAGCAGGGGTAATGTTTTGTAATCTTTTAGCAGTTCAATTTTTTCGTTATCACTTAACTTCTTTTCATTGTTTACGACTGCCGCCATCTTGAAATCCCCCGCGAGCGAAAGATGAGCTCTGATTGGCCCATTCTGACAAAATTGCGTTGCAAGTTGCTGAGGGGATGTTACACACAGGCAACTTGTCTCGCAACGTTGCGAAAAGTAGAGGGTCGTTCTACTTTTCTTGCAACTC
>BLFK01000983.1:106782-114282 GCA_014634185.1 Astreopora myriophthalma | reverse complement strand
GACCTTAGTGCTACACTCTTGTTATCCGTGAACCACTTAACGTTTTTTCTTAAGTAATTGGGAAAACTCTGCAACGCGTGTTTGACTGACATCGACTCTCTCCATGTATAACCAAAACGATTTGACATGATCCTGCCGGTAAGACGAGCTCGTTTCCTTGCGGGAACACTTCTGCACACTAAAATGTCGTTATTTTCCTAAAGAAACCCGAGAAATTTTGTCCATTTGTATAGAAACACAATTGTTTGTGAAGTCCCAAAAAATACCAAGCAGAACAAAGGGCCTGAACGGGAACCAACTCACCCTTTTCCCTCTTATAGGGACAAAACCTTAAAATTCCTGATCCGATTAAAAAATCTCGACATGATGGTATCCCGATTTGATATCATAAGTGAGGCCGCCCAAGCGCACGGTGTTTGCTAACAAATTATCCAGGAAAGTTCTAGCTTCTAACTTCACTTTCGATCTCTTAATAACAACAACAAAATAACGAGTTTATTCTTTATTAAAAATATTAAATAACAACTAGACCGACCAGCAGGTAGCATAGCTAATAAAAAATTAATATGCCGCAAATCTAAAATAAGCCTCTTCTTACCGTTGGATTGGAGCCACTGCACTGGCTTGACAAGGATTCCTGTTTTGCTTACGCAAACGAAGTATGAACAGCGCCCTTGTGTCAGCGGACCGAAGCTTCTTTTCATCCTTTGAATCACTAGCTAATTGGTCAGATTCGTACTCCTCTTCAGCCACCCAACCGGCGGACTTGTGTCTGCAAAACGTATGGCTATATTGCGCTTATTCAGCAGAGATCAACAGAGCCGGCTGCTAGCAGTCACTTTGTTTTGCAACAAACAGGAGTATTTTCACCGTGCTAAGCATAAAGTCCGCCGCACACTTGAGGAAAGAGCTAAGCAAAATGCCTCGCAAGGCAGTAAGCTCAGCCGTTTTGTCAAGTCTGCGGTGAGCTTTTTGGTCAGATTTTCGCCTTGCGAGATCTCAAGTGTGTGGCGGGCCTAAGAGGTAAAGGTAACCATAAACTTCATTAAAAGAGAGAAAAGCTGGACACTTCGCGGGGTTCACCTAAAATCTGGAATCCGGAAAACTGACGCGGGTATATTCGGATAAAAGTTCACTGAATCTTTATTAGAATGATTGGAACCATTCCACTTCTTATCGGACTAGTACCATTTTTCCTCTGTCGTGTAAACGCGCCTGTAAATGGGATTAACATCGACCTTGAGTAAATTACGTTTAAGAAAGCCCGTTATTTACAGTCCCCGTGAATACATCATTTTCAAATGCAGAGAAATTCTCCAGTCAGACCGAATGGTTCTCACGGGAAAGGTATTTTTAAACCGATTTGTTAATGTTCGGCGAATGATGCGAGCATCGACTATCGACGATTTGTTTTATATCACGTTCTTTCGGCTTCTAACAACAGAAAGCGTGGCGTCCAAACTTCTGACACCTTAAAATGCGTTTTGTTTTTTTCCTATTTACATTCTTTTCCTGTTTACTGACACTTTTGGCTGTAGTCAAGCGTCTTTATACCCAAATGGAATAACTTACCTCGTATTCCATATCCCTCTCACTCGGCTTCGTGACGAAAGAGGCAAGTCGAAAATATCATACTTCTTTTCTTACAGCGCGTTAAGCGTCAGTAAGACCTTATTGGCGGTCAATATAAAACGCGAACTGCGGACTGGGTATAAAACACGGACTTAGTTATGGCAAGCCGTTTGTAGCAAAATGTAATCCTTTCAATATGTGTTTAATCCACCAAATATTGGTTTAATTTAAACCAGTGAAAAGTCATTCAATCCAATCATCAATCTTTTGATTTTTAATATTTAATCTAATACCCTGAGTTTCGATTCAATCCAAACCTTGAGATTCAAACTTTATTTGAACTTCTTTCCGGTTTTATTCAATCTTCCTGGGCCGAGCGCGGCCAAGAGAAACCAGAGTAGGTTGAGTACGAAAGTACTCAGTTCTTTTAGTGCGCAGTTTTGCAGCGTAATGGCGAGCGAAGAAGATTTTGATTTAGAAATAGACTTGCCGAAGTTTTATATAAAACCGAGAACCGTGTTAAAGGTAATTTTGACGCGGAAACTGCAGAAGCGCATAGTGAAGTTCTTGATCTAATAGTAATCCCAAAATTGTACTTTTCTTCGTCACTGGGTCGAGTGAATCAAAAGAACTACAAGAAGGAAGAACGGAAACATTATAGCCATTTTAGACTGCTTACAAGGGGAAGTTTTTCGTACATTTTCAGCTCTCATGTTAAAACCGTCCCCGATTGTTGTTCTCTCCGTGGTGTTGCTTCTTGTTAGCTGAATAAACGGGCCCGTGCGACACTGATGTTTTTATGGCAGTTCGGATACTTGAGCTGACAAACCTTTGCAGTTCAATGTTCTGTTCCTAATATGTCTTGAAACTTAAGTGAAATCCCTACAGTGTTAGCCCACATGTTGGCATTTCCAAGCCTGGCGGATTGCACCTCGTCAAGCGCCGCCAGAATTTTCTGGAGCTTTTTCCTAAAGCAAACTCCTCTGTGGTTTTCTTGACTTCTCTTTAATTGAACCTTCAGATAGATGGATAGATAGATAGATAGATAGATAGATAGATAGATAGATAGATAGTTTATTGAATATAACTTTGCAACCCAAGGGTTGAATTACGTCATATTTACAGGATAAGAAGATTAAAAATATAAAGAAAACGACTTAAATCACTACGTAATAACTATGTACTAACACTAAAATGAATCTTAATGCAATAAATTATGTAGAGAGCACAATCCTTAAAATATGATAAAATTTACGTTATGAAACCTTACGTGCGTTAAAAACAATGAAACCATTTCGAAATCTGTCTGTCTTAAAAGCCGCATTGAACTGGCGTGCCTTTCTGAGGTTATAACAAATTCCTAAGCTTGCTGTCTTTGTTTTCTAAGATTTCCTTGAACAGTTTACCCGTCAGCGCAAGTCTTCGGTCTGACAGAATGACAAGACTTGTCTTAACAAGCGCTTCGTCATACAGAAAACATGGGAAAATGATACGCATTTCCTTCTTTTCCACTGCCTCTAGCTCGCGAGAGAAAGATACACAGGTAGACCGTCATGAAAAACTGGGCAGGCATATTCAGGGATTGGGCGGATGCAGGTATGATAGAACTGTACTGTACTAATTCAGGCCTAGACCTGCACGGTTTAATTGAGAAAGACAAAGCAGGCGTTTCCTAGCGTTCTTAACAACTTTCGCAATATGATGGTTTCATTTTAGGTCACTCCAAATATTTACACCAAGAATCTTAGCGTGTCAGTCAACATCAATTTGCTTGTCATTAATAACAATAGGGTTGAAATCGGGAGTCCCGTTTGTACTAAAACAAATCGTCATTTCCTTGCACTTTGTCTCGTTTAACTGGAACTTGCCCAAGGCAGCGCGCGAGGCAAAGATGTCGACAGCAGTCTGGATGTTGCTTACTTGACCCTTGAGTCTTGTTTCAACGGCAAGCCCTAGTTAAAATCTACTCAATACAGGGCAGGACGAAAACTGATACTGTGTCAGATAGCATAATGGTCCAGAGTCTGAAAGCAATCTCCTCATGCTTCGAGGAAAAGTCAGTTTTCACGAAGAACTCGCCCCTTTCTCCAGTTCGAGAAGCCCTGACGGCATTGGGTCGGCTAACAACCGTTGGTTTGGTGAGAGTTTTAATTCTCTCTAAGGGTGGGCGGCTAAGATCAAACTTCGTCATTCTAGAGCTTTTTGTATCCAATAGCCAAGCGCGTCACTCAAATACGTAAACATTGAAATACAATCTAGGAAAGAGCTGAGCAAAATGCTTCACGAGACTTGAGCTCAACCGTTAACTCTGGTGTGCGGTCAAGTTCTGGTGACAAATGCGCCTCACGAGGGTGTGGTAAGAATGCCGAATGCTCACGAAATGCTCATAGCACATGAGAGGAAACGGCTGAGCTAACTGCTTCGCGAGGTATTTTAGTCAGCTCTTTCCTCAAGTGTGCGGCGGGCTTAAAAGCGTTAAACACATCGCCTTAAAACAGTTTTGAGAAGACTTTTTCCTTGCTTTCTAGCTGAGGACGACTCGTGAAGTCCAGTTCTTTTCCGTTTTGATAGCATGGCACAAATCGCATCCAGGATTGGAGTAATTTTTTTCTCCGGGAAAATGGATCACCTAATTTGCATACAATTCCATGCATGGGTTCGGATCAATCACCGGCTGCCGTGGCGGAGCTTGCGAAGTGTCCAGCCCTGCTCTCCTTCAATGAAGGTTAGGAGGGAGTCGCAAAGCCAGCCTAAAACGCCTCAAACAGACATACGGACACCGGATTCAGCCAAAGTAAGTTTATTTTAATTATTTTATTCGCCGCTATGAGCTAAGATTAGATAGTTTTTTTCTGGGCTGCCTGTGCTATATCTTGTTGATTTTGATCCGATTATGTAGTGAGATCATATCACGATGGTAACTTTTGGAGCTCAAAACGCGAAGTCACTCTCTGCTTAGACGGAAAATTTGTTTTTCGTTCTAACTTTCGCAACTGTTTCCATGAAGCACACGTCGCATAGTAAACCAGACAAACTCATGAAAACCTTCCGTCGTCCTTAGTCGAGATTCACTACTCAACTGAACATGACCTCGTAGAATACTTCACCGGGAATTCGGAAACGTGCAAGTAGCCAAAACAAGGAGAAACAGCATCAACTGCACGTGTGAATGCGACCGCCCAACCTAAGGCTTGCCGCCAATAATCTGATGTTACGCTAAGAACGGCTCGACTGTAAGTGGTGAAAAAGAGGAGGCTTTTGTTTGTCGCCTCTGCGGTTGTGGCTGTGAAGTTTTCTTTCTGTTTTTCTCTGATTTTAAAGTTATATAATTATCAAGGTAGGGAAAATATACTTGCCTGCAGTTGTAGATTTTAATCAAAGCCCAAATTGCCTTTTTGGCGGATGACACTATTTTGCACTCCTAACCTTAAACCTAAAAAAAAGGAGGAAACGATTCAAAGACATTACAGCAAGACCTGAACTCACTTGTACAATGGGCTGACACATGGCGAGTGTCGTTTAACGCAATGAAGTATACCGTTTTAAGAATATTCTGTACGAAATTCGCGGTTGAATATCAATATACCTTTCCCAAAGAACGTTTAAGATACTGTTGAACATCGTAAATACCTCGGAGTCAATCTCTCTAAAGAGTTAACTTGGAACAGACACATTGCTGAGATGTTTGGCTAAGCCAACAGTTCTCTTGGCTTCATGAGGGCCGATTTACACGGTACGACTTTGTTGCATGCGAAAAGCTTACGACAGGCCTACGGCACGAATCGTTTCGTGGAAATCAAACCTACAACTCGCTTACGACTGTCGTGTACGTTACAAAAAATGTCGTAGGATTTTAAAACATGTTTTATAACATAACTACAGCAAAGCGCGCGCTCTGATTGGTTAATTCAGCGTCTACTATTTGCCCATGGGTGTACGCTGCTGACATGTGTGCTAATTTTCGCGCGCTCGTTTTCTCTTGTCATGTAAGACTATACGAACATTTTTTTGTGATGTAGCTCAATAAAAGGACTTCCGTAGTTTCATTGTCTCAATTTTATGTTATAAAACAAATGGTAAACGCTATAGCGTGCACTATTGAGTTATGGATACCCTTGGGAGGTTTGCTAAGCACTCGAGAAGCTAGAGTCGCACTCGGCTATCGCCTCGTGCGACTCTTACATTTCTTTCGTGCTTGGCAACCTCCCGCGTGCATTGCACGCTATGGCGTTCACCATTTGTTAATTATAACATAACTAAAGCAAAGCGCGCGCTGTGATTGGTTAATTCAGCGTCCACTATTTGCCCATGCGTGTACGCTGCTGACACGTGTGCTAATTTCCGCGCGCTTGTTTTCTCTTGTCATGTAAGACTACAAGTTAAAACTCTACGACAATCGTAAGCATAGTCTGTGCTGAATCGCGAGAGTTGTAGGCGATTTTTTTCATGACGCGAGCAGCGCGCGCAGAAGAAATCGCATACGACAGTTGTAAGCAAAAGTCGGCCCTAAAGAGAATTCTTAACAAGTACCTTGATAAATTGAAAGAACGAGCGGCGTATTTTGCCTTGGTTAGGCCACAACTTGAATTAGGGTGTTGTGAATGGGACCCGCACATCCACAAAAAGATACGATATTGAGGGCATACGGAGCAGATCAGCGCGCTTGGCAAAAATTGAATGTTCATTTCAGTTCATTTATGGTACTCTTATTTTATGTTACCTCCATCGCCGGATAATTGAGAGTTAACTTAGTTGCGCAGCGCTGGATGTTTTTCAGTTAACAGTCATCATGAGAACAGTAAAAACTATCACGCAGTTTCTTGCTGTAAAATGTGGGAATCCCAGCATATTGTTTACCCCCGATGAAACTGTTACGAACTGCAACTGGATGCCTCTGAATCTACTTGTCGAGGTAATCGACTCAGTTCTGGTAGCATAAAAGGAGAACACAACCAGTTGCCTTTTGAAAAAAATCTAGCTCCGTAACTTGTGAAATGCACCTAACATGGTTTGGAATTAACTTCAACTTTTCTATTTTTCAGCTGTGGAATCAGTTGCGTGTGTGCAGTGTGCTGGTCAGGACATTTTAAGTTTACCTCTAACAGAAGTCCTGCCAAACAATCCAACAGAGCTGGAGTAGCGTCGGCATACTTTCGTGAAAGAGGTGTTCCGTCAAAAGCATGGAATTGAGATTGCAGGAAGGAATATGTGCTCAATGGATATCTGTGAGTGTTGAATTTTGTTTCTGGTATTATTTACGTTCGTATTGGCTGTGAGCACATTGCGGTTGCATTGCCAGCATCGCTTTAAATTCACTTGTAGTATGGAGAGCCATTTTTGGAAAATAGTTATTGTCACTTCTATGGCAAGTGTTAAACATCAATCGCTAGTGCTAGACACAAATCCTTAGTACTAAAAGTACCAATCGCAAGTGTTCATGCTTGTTATCATATGACCCGTACGGCCCCATGCGCTCTTTCATTGCAAAACTATTGAGGAAATCCCCGTATGAGGGCCGTACGCGATGGCGAAAGAAGAGCCGGAAAAAGCCGCCCGGCCCTGCTAGGATCGCGTACGGCTCTTCGCGAGATGCGAACTGAAGGGCGGTGGTCATATGATAAAATGCTTATTGACTGAGTTAGGTCGGGCCGGACGGGAAAATATGACCTTGGTCCAAATATTTTCCCGTCCGGCCCTCCCACTCAGTCAATAAGTACAAAATCTTTATTGTTAACCTTCAATCGTACGTGCAACACGTAGATCGTTAGCCCTAACCCCAACCAATGGCAAAATAATTATAGGGATAAGGGATGACTGAGATACTTTTGACCCAGTTTTAGGGATAACAGTCTGGGCAATTTTAGGAATAGCAGTCTCTGTTTGAGAACGCGTTATCGAAACGGCTTTAATTTTCGTGTAAACGTCACA
>BLFK01000983.1:99282-101782 GCA_014634185.1 Astreopora myriophthalma | reverse complement strand
AAGACTGGAGGATCGACATTGGAGGAATCAATAAATCAGTTGCTGTTTAAAAAATGTACAAAATTTCTTTGCAATACAGCAAACCCGCAAATAAGAACCTAGATTTTTCCAAGTTAGGCTAAAAAGGCTCTCATAAAAATGGTATTTACAGTAGTTTTGGGCTATCTAGGTTCTTAAATTGGTTCTTATTTCCTCTGATTAGGACGTTGATACCTTTATATTTCATAACCATGAAAAAGAAGTTTTGAACAAGATATGTGCAGTTTAAAGTGCAATTTGTTCCAGTCGCCTGAAATTTCATGGTCATTTTATCAAATAAGAACCTGTTTAATTTTTTAGGCTAACCCGGTTCTTATGTGAGGGGGGTCCAAAATGACATTTCTAACCTAACAGGTTCTTAAATTCTAAGTTCTTATATGCGGGTGTTTACTGTAATTCGTTACCGTCTCTATTTAGATGAAAGCCACCTTTGTCAAGTCCCTTTAGAGTAATGTTGGCGTGACTGATAACTTTGCAATGATTTTGTCAATTGTCTTTGACGCTTTCTTACAGCTTTAACTGTATCGTTGTAAACATCGTTTCCTGAATGTTCTACCGCTAGTCAATAATCTAGGTCCAACCAGACACGTTAATGTCATTGTATACGCGAAATTATTGTCCTCGTTTGTTCGCGCAGAAGTCAAACAATTAAATAAAACAAAATATGTCTGAAAAAGCGACAGCGTTTTAAAGTTTTACCGGAAAATGCGTGGTTCCTTTTGCTGTTTTGTCATGCTTAGCAAATGCGCATGCGCCAACTCCGTGTATTACAGATTAGTACCAAAATTTATCCTTATCATATGGAAGACATGACAGCTATAATCGCAAATATATATCGCTCCAAATCATAGTATAAAGCAGAAGGAGTTGAGCTACGAGTACGTAAGGGATCTGTCACGTATGGTCTAGGGGCCGACATTTCTCTCCCTCACTGCCTATCGGGGATAGGTATCCGAAAGTGGCAAGTATAAGCGATCCGCGGGCCGAAATCTCGGGGAGACTCGTCATGGTACACCGCTCAGGCTTAAATGTCCAGAGGTACCGCTACCGCTTCTGCATATTTTTCTTTAGGTATTTAGTATGCGCATGCGCAACTGGCCTTGTGTACCAATATGCCAGGTGCGAGTAAATTAATATGTGCCTTCAAATCAAGATTACTTCCAGTCCGTGATAGATCTATTGTTGAAAAGAAGAAAGAGCAGAAGAATAAGTCGTAATTAGGGTCTCTCCGTTGGGAGGACCACAAGTAGTTAATATTCCAGTTAGCAGTGATAGTTTTTGACAACATAACAAGTTCGCATTTTGTTTCTGTTCGTTCGTTCGTCGTATCATTGTGTAACCCCGTTAGTTGGTTGATGACAAACAATTGACTATCGCAGTTTTTTGTTTCCTGCTGAAGAAGTACCATTTGAACCAATTAACAGCCATGACCGCTGCAAGTTTAGACAATAAAAAATTGTGATGTACGGCGTCGAACGCTTTCGACAAGAGCTGAAATCTAGTCGCGGAGTTAAAACTCCAGTCCCAAAGAAAAAGTGCGCAGATCTCCCTCCTCAGCTGGTTCGTTTGTTGCCATGTTTAGTTTAACTTTTTGCGGAAGTTCTCCCCAGTTTTATATAAATACAAACTGCTGAAGTCACTAGCGGGATTTTTGTTTTTTCCGCGAGGCATTTGTTTGCTTCGAGGAGGCAACTCAATATTGCTGTTAAGTAATAAACGTCGAAATTTGAGGTAGATTATGAAACCAAAAACGGATTGTCTTTCCGCAATTACTGAATGAGTGATATTATAGAGGTCTAAAGAACTGACTTCAAATCCTTGCATGTGGGACGGTAAGTGTGTGTTTTCATGTATTCCTACCGAGTCCTTGCTGATTATTTTCAACATCTTTTTCAAAGTGATCAACAAACCAGCAGGTCTCAAGAGCAAGTCCAGGCCGGAATTTCGTACCACATAACTTTATCAGTTCTGCAAATATCACAAAGCGATCTTTCTGCCTCGATCATATATGTGAAAAGCTGTGTTTAACCGTGTAGAACCCGGTATTAACTGTGTATAACCCTGTATAGCAACATAAGCTTTGTACAGCATTGTATAGCTGTGTAAAGCACATTGTAGCAGTGTACGGCCTTATATGTCCCTTTGAAGTTCTTTATAGCCCCGCATACCAAGGACCCATGTTGAGCCGTGCGTATCTCTGTAGCCGCTTATATTCAAAGAGGACAGGTTGCAATTGAAATATCTGAACGTAGTAACTGTTCATCAGTAGGATGCCTAAAATGCGCACAATTCCGCAAGTGGTTTTGGCTCCATTAAATCCTATACCAACTGCGGAACATTTTAGGAGGAGCCACCCACAGAGTGAGCACAGTTACCGACAAGTGTAGTAAGGAAAGCAACGTAAAATGATATAATCCTAAAATAACGGACTAAGTACACGTAAGCTAAACAAACAAGGTTT
>BLFK01000983.1:78542-96831 GCA_014634185.1 Astreopora myriophthalma | reverse complement strand
GGGGGGTGGGTGTTTGAAACTTTTTGTTGGATTTCCCATTTCACTCTGCTGACTTCAAAGCTAAGTGAAGCAAAGGTACAAGTCTTATATTTAGACACTAATTTAGCCTACCACATATGCCTCTACTCAGTACTAGTCATTATGTGTACAACTGAGCTACAAGAATAGCATAAGGGAGTGCAACTCAACAATTTCTGTATCCAAATTTTCACTACAATAATTCATACACATCGTTGCAACCTTTGTGGTGATGCAGATAATGTATGACCCTTGATGTATTTGTCTAGTTCGGGCAGTGAAGTGAATTGATAAAAATACATATATAGTATAGTTATGTTCTGACAAAGAAATAGATATATTCCATGTTTGATTAGCAGCCGGCAAAGGTAGTCAAAAGACGACTATAACTTTAATCAGTTTCAGTGTTTCTTTTGGCCATGTCCAGACATCATGCCTTAAAAGAAATTATTTCTCGTTGCATGTTGCACGCAGCAGTTCTGTTTGCTAAGAAGTATCTAACCCTAACCCAAGGAGGCTTGATCTTGGTACACTACTGAAAGATCAAGATAATCAGCACTGCAGATCATCATGGTCTGATGCTGCAAACCCAGTGAATAATACGGATTTTCAACTTTATTTCTGTTCTTGTTCTTTTTAAATAGTGACATCGTTCTCTAAAACTGTAAAATACATACGTAAAGTAGTCTCTGTGTCCCCAAAAATCCATTTTGAAGTTCAAAAGTTTGAGCAATATCCACGTTTTTAAGTTCACTTTTGGCTGCCTGTTTTCGTATCATACTGCCTTAAAAACGCACAACATTGTAATTTTGTAATAACTCTCAATGGTCTGGGCATGGAAATATACAGCTCTTCCCATGAATGAGTCACATCCTTGGGGTTTTCCTTTTTTTTCCGTGTGATACAGCGTTGTTTTACAAATACACACCGTGTGCCTGCTGGTTCTAAAAGTGACAGAAACAATATTATGTAATTGTTGCCATTGCTGTAGAGGGGGGTTGACTAATGTATGAAGGACAACCTCCCCCCATGCGCTAAGAAATGAAAGCCCCTTTAATTGTTTTGATTCTTCGAGGAGTCGTGCAGGAATTGTGTCAAAACTATTAGATTGGCCGGATGGTAGGTCACTGACAAGCTTAATTACCCGCCAAAACAGTCACCGGTACTGGATCAAATGTACATGTCATCATCAAACTTACGAATGAAGTGATCATTAAATGCATTAATATCCTCAGCAGAGTCAGTAATTTTCCTGTCTTCCACAGTCACTTTAGTTGTTCGGGTCGTGATTGGCTTTTCTTTGTTGCAAGTATAGTTTTGATCCACTTCCAGATAGACTTAAGTTTGCCTGAATTTTCATTAAAGCAGTGGTGATAGTAATCTTTCTGTGCTTAATGAGATGGTTTTAGTGTTTTTCAGGCGCTTGAATTCTGCTCATTCGGGAGGATTTTTTGGTGGCTATTGCAGCCTCTTTACTCGATTTCTTTCGTGCATAAACGCTTTAATATCCCGGGTTAACCAGGGTGTCGAAGAACCTCTTACTCGTGCTCTTGATGGGAGCAACAGATAGAAATGAAGATTTCCATGCCTCCACGCATTCAGTGCATCATTAATTTTTTTTTCAAAGTTCAAGTTTATTTTTAATATGTACTGTACATTCTTTAAATGGCCGATTTTATACCAGAGACGCATAATCCGTCCAGACGAATTATGGTCAAAAGTGCCATAAGAAGTTAAAGCACGCGCGGGTCGCCCATGCTGAAATGCTGATTTTGTCGTCTCGAGATGTTTGAATTTTCGTAACTTCAATCGCTTATATTTCCGTTTCAGTTGCTGTCGGTGAATTTGTATCATTTTTCAGTGATAGCTGCAATTGATTTCGTGAATGTTTCCTGCGCTTTACAACTTGTAATTTTTTAAAAAAATTGTAGGTAGGAAAAGAAGTTGAACTACAACAACAACTCAATTTCGTACTTATACATTACTCACAGATACAGAAATGGTTTGAAAAACTTTAGGTACTTACTCCCAGAAATAACTAATCGGCGAAAAACACCTGGGAGTCAATTTCCATTACCACAGGTCGGGAAGCAGACACACACATACACGAAAACACACACCGTACCGACACACAATTTTGAAGCATAACTACCTAACAAGCCAAAAAGAAAAAGTGGAGACTGGAAATATGTATACATATAAATTTAAAAAATGTTATTGGATTCTTTATACAAGGACAAGTTAACAAACAAACAAGGCAGTTCAGGGTTTGAGTTAATTTTAAGATATTTCCATCAACTTTATTGTAGCCTCATACGAAAGAATTTCACCCTCTCGTTTTCAAAATAAGGTAAGCGAAGTCGATTGAATAGGCCATTGGGTTGCTATTGTGACAAGTTTCGCTGTAAAAAACCAAGACTCCAGGAGACGTTCACATGGGATGTATCGATGAATGACTGTCAACAGCCACCGTACTTATACGACCAAATAAACTTAAATAAAAATGTTTATGTCAACTAAAAACGGTATTGCGTTAGCCTGCTTCGCAGACACGCTAAACCGCCTTAGTTTTGACCAAGCATTCGAGTTACATGTCTGGCTGCGTGCAGGCTATGTTGGTTGTACTCTGTAAACAAGGGGGCTAAGCTTATTTGTACGTGTGGAATTTACTTATGGAAGGAA
This sequence comes from Astreopora myriophthalma, assembly GCA_014634185.1. NCBI lineage: Eukaryota > Metazoa > Cnidaria > Anthozoa > Scleractinia > Acroporidae > Astreopora > Astreopora myriophthalma. The sequence goes on along the minus strand of BLFK01000983.1, from coordinate 94,131 downwards.
CCGAACATGAAGGCAAGAGGTGTAATGCTCTCGAGTTCATTGCTGTGCTATCGAGCTTGATCGACAAAATCGATTTCAAAGGAGAATTAGGTTGCTAGCTTTTAGAGCAGTCGAAGACCACTTGAGGGATACTTTCCTTTGCGAATTCAGTCTAAGAGAGTGATTCGAAGAAGGGAAGTAGTGTAGGCCTTGGGAAGTCCGAATTTTTTTCAACACGTGTTGCATCGCTCAGCTAGTGTGAAGACAACCTTTGGCGAGAACATTTCCGACTTTCAAGACAAACGTTTCGAATTCTCCGTGATCTCATTCGTCAGCGGTAAGACCGAACTCACCTTGAAGTTTGATGTCTCGATCAGTTGCAAAAGCGCCCATCCACCCCACCCAACAGGGCAAACCCCGGGCATTTGATGCGACTTTGGCTCCGTATGGTGGCGCATTTGATGCAAGACGAAGCCCGCCTGGTCGGGCATTTGATTATCGAGAAGGGCGACAAGCTGGAGGATTACATAATCCATTCTTCGCGCGATTGGCTAGAGAGCAGGCGAGAGCCATCCCGCGATTCCACGATTCCGCGTGGGTTTTGTTGCTGAAAAGAATGCCTTTTTTAGGAGTTTGCGGTGACAGAGACTCGAAGAGCGTTGACAGCACAACTTGACGCTTTGTGCAGGCCTTCTTGATGGGGATATTTGACCATAATAACTGGCAACACCGCGGGAAATTTGACCAAAATTTTTCTAAAAAGTCAAATGCCCGGGGATTTGCCGGGGGTGGGGGGGGGGTGGGGAATTGGCGGTCTTGGAATTAATCGAGTCGTAAGAACAATTTTTAGCATCAAATCCATCACCTTTCACGCGAAAATTAAAATAGACATGCATGTTGTATGTCCGACATGAAAGTTTAATAATCGAATATCAAGCTTTCATGCTTAAAATTGGTCCTGTCAAGCAAAAATGCTTACCTTAACTTCAAATCGCTCGTGTATGATTGACTGCCCTTCGAGTCCTGGATCGTTTTTGAAAAATTCTCCCAAAACACTATACGTGGTCCCTCTCCAGGGACATATAGTAACCCCAAGCCAACAGCTTGACTACAATGACGACGACACTCAAGTGAATTTTACGTGGCTGCTTGTGGCATCCTACGAAATAAATGCCTGATGTTTTGTTCGTCTGGGCTAATGCATCAGTCAATTGAAACCCCGGGTCCCCGACGCCCGGGACATAGCGGGGATTTAACGCTTCCATAGCCGGGCTTTAACGCACTTTTAACGGCGCGTTGGCCCCGGTGGGCGGTGGATTTAACAAAATGCCATTGAAACCGGGACCGTGGGGCGGTCATTTAACAGCACGCCATCACCTAAAGCGGGGGCGACAGCGGGGACTTAACATGGAGGACTAAACAGCAAAGCCTTCAATCTGTTGAAACAATCTAATACGGGAAATCTGTCATCTCAGGACTGAAAAGAGTGAAATTCACCCCTGTTTTCGTATGTGTGTAGATAACGATCATAGTAACCAAGATAGTAACCACCTATTAATAATAATAATACTTTATTATTTATATAGCGCACTCTCCAAAATTGCCCAAATGCGCTTTACATACAAATGTATATATATTTATACATATATATATAATTCAAAAGGAAACTAAAACTAAGAGCTAGAACTAAAAACTAGAACTAAAAACCATTAATAGTATGCTAATTTAAAAAGGTGTGTCTTCAGTTTCTGCTTAAAAATTGCAACACTAGAACTACACTTAATGTCCATAGGTAATTTGTTCCACATACGAGGAGCACTAATCGAGAACGCTCTGTACCCATAAGTTTTGGTTTGATATGATGGTTGGCGTAAAAGCAACTTGTCAGCAGATCTAAGATCTCTCCTTGGGACATATGGTACAAGCAATTCACTCAGGTACATTGGTGCAAAACCGTTAACAATCTTGTACGTAAACAATAAAATCTTAAAATTGATGCGTTGTTCTACTGGAAGCCAGTGCAATTCTGAAAGCAAACTATAGGTTACTGGATGGAGGTAGCTTTGGTGTCAAGTCAGCTTTCGTTAAGAACAATAACAATTGATAGACATTTTGTTAGGGAAAGTTGCCTAGCCACTTTGTTGTAACAGATTTAATCGTCATGGAAATATTTTTGAAGGAGTGTTGACAGATTGAATCGTAATGGAAATATTTTTGAAGGAGTGTATTCACATTTAGAGGGAAAGTTGCCTATCCACTTTGTTAAAGTTGTAACAGAATCATAATGAGAATATTTTTGATGGAGAAGGTGCAGTCGAACCTCTCCTTACGGACACCTCTCTAATACGGACACCTCTCTATAACGGACATTCCCCTTTGTCCCGAAAAAATTCTCACTCGTTTTCTAAAAAAAAAACCTCTATAATACGGACCCTCTCTAATAAGGACAACGGACACTAAATCTCGGCTCCAGAGAGCGAAGTCATATAAACTTAACCTCTTTATTACGGCCACTCTGGTGATCCGGTGTTGACATGTAGTTGACATATAGTGTGCACGACATATAGTGTGCACGACATATAGTGTGCACTGATCTTCAACTGGAGTTTTGAAAATTGTACTTTTATTAGTACCTTTTTAGGTCAAGCATTGCGTTGTACGTAGTTCCTTTGGTTTCAAATAACTGATTCGTATAAAGTATGTACTTTACGGAAGTCTAAACATTCTTCATTCTCAATCGACTAAACTGCATTTTTAACACCGGAATAAACTCAACTAAAGGAAAACAAGACGAAACGAAATTTTGACGTTCTACATCTCCATAGCAATTTTACATGTTGCTGTTCTTTCACAACAACCTTTTTTTAACAGATGCTTATGGGAATATAACAGCTAAAAAGGAACAGTTTTAACCAATCAATGTCCGGGAGAGTCCCTGAAGGCACCAAACATTTTCTGACTTTTAACACTAGTTCATTCGGATCTATTGCTCTTTTTGAATAACTTGTTAGTTCTTTTGTCCATCCCCTGTCCAACCAGACACGTTAATGTCATTGTAAGCGCTAAATTGTTGTCCTGGTTTGTTCGCGCGGAATTCAAACAATAAAACAAAACCAGCTTGTAATATGTCCAGCGTTTTAAAGTTTTACCGGCGTTTTAAAGTTTTACCGGAAAATGGGTGGTTCCTTTTTTTGTTTTGTCATGCTTAGCAAATGCGCATGTGCCAACTCCGTGTATTACAAATTAGTAACAAAAAATATCCTTACCATATGGAAGACGTGACAACTATAGTCGCAAATATATATCGCTCCAAATCATAGTATAAAGCAGAAGGAGCTGAGCTGCGAGTAAGTAAGGGATTTGTCACGTATGGTCTAGGGGCCGACATTTCTCTCCCTCACTGCCTATCGGGGATAGGTATCCGAAAGTGGCAAGTATAAGCGATCCGCGGGCCGAAATCTCGGGGAGACTCGTCATGGTACACCGCTTAGGCTTAAATGTCCAGAGGTACCGCTACCGCTTCTGCATGTTTTTCTTTAGGTATTTAGTATGCGCATGCGCAGCTGCCCTTGCTTACCAATGTGCGACGTGGGAGTAAATTAATATGGGCTGTCAAATCAAGATTACTTCCAGTCTGTGATAATCTATTGTTGAAAAGAATAAAGAGCAGAAGAATAAGTCGTAATTAGGGTCTCTCCGTTGGGAGGGCCACAAGTAGTTAATATTCCAGTTAGCAGTGATAGTTTTTGACAACATAACAAGTTCGCATTTTGTTCAACAAAAACAACAACATTTTATTGAAAATTAGAAGTATAACTAATTGCATTACTTTCCCCCGCAAATAGCTTATGAGCTAATCGAGGCGGGGAAATCTGACGACATATTACAAGTACAAAGTTTATCTACATATAGATGGACTAAATAACAGTGAAGACACTACTATACAGTGAATAGGATAAACTAACATAAAGCAAATACATTAAAATTACGAACAGAAGCTAACCTAAAGTCTTAAATAACTAAGTAAGACGGGAGACTTCCAGATAATCATCTTCTGACCGCAAGAAATTTAGTAATTAGTCCTTTATCTTTTGGCGAAAGGACGAACGTTTGAGTAGTTTAATCGAATGAGGAATAGAGTTCCAAATTCGGGCACCGATTCTCGAGAAGGAGGCATACATTTTGTCGGTTCTAGAAAACTTAACATAGAACGAGTTGCTAGAGACAGATCTTGTTCTGTAGTTATGAATCTGACTTGTTTTAACAAACTGATTGAGTATACTAACTGGTGCTGACTGTCTGTTGATATCATACAATAAATAGCTACAATCTCTTAAAAAATAGGCTAGGTAGGGGAAGGAAATTCGATTTGACAAAGAAGGGTACGGCGTGTTCGTTAGACTTCCTAAAGTAAATAAGACGTAAGGCCCGTTTCTGTAGAGTTACGATCTTTCTTTGAAATTTCTTTGTTTGTGCTCGTTCGTTCGTCGTATCATTGTGTAACCCCGTTAGTTGGTTAATGACAAAGAATTGGCTATCGCAGTTCTTTGTTTCCTGCTGAAGAGGTACGATTTGAACCAATTAACAGCCATGACCACTGCAAGTTTAGACAATAAAAGATTGTAATGTACGGCGTCGAACGCTTTCGACAAGAGCTGAAATCTAGTCGCAGAGTTAAAAACTCCAATCCCAAAGAAAAAGTAGGCAGATCTCCCTCATCAGCTGGTTCGTTTGTTCCCATGTCTAGTTTAACTTTTTGCGGAAATTCTTACCAGTTTTATATAAATACAAACTGCTGAAGTCACTCGCGGGATTTTTTTTCCGCGAGGCATTTGTTTGCTGACGTCATCAGCGTGCATCATTGGGAATTTACTTGCTATGTTATAATTATTGTTGTTTGAGCTGCAATGTTAGGGACTTTAGGGACCTTAGCGTCTACTACGGCGATGTCCACGGAAACGTCAATTAAAACTGCTAGTTTACGGTTTCCAAATATTTTCGTGATTTATCCAGTTTGCTCAACTGATACAAACTATCCGATCTAGTAACTGGTGTTCAAACTAAGAAAGATCAAAGTGCCCTGTGAACAAACTCGTGAATTGAACGCGTAAATTAAATTATTTTTCAGTTGGATTATGTCTATAAGTTTTCGTATGCTGACTATTCATATAACTGTCACACTCACATGTTTGCCCGTGTTAAACATACATTTGATCGTACCAAAATTCTTGGACCTACAATGTTGGGAGTTGTTGCGCCCGTCTGCACGCAGCCTTATGTAAGCCGGAAATGGAACGTTTCTACTGCTGAAAGTATCTTGTTTCTTGAGCACGGGAATGAGTGTATGGGTCCTTTCGGGCGGAGAGGCCTTTTAATCGACTAACAAATACCATAATATTCTGCGATGTGCAATTTACGGAACGCGCTCAACTGCCCACACCAGAAACTTTAGGGAGACTGGTGCGCGCGTGATCAAGTTGTTTGGGTACACGGCAAGTACATATTAACATTCATCTCAGGGCACTTTCGATAGACCTAATCGGCTAACGCAATGTTGTACCCAATTCAAATCCTTTGGACATAAATTGTTTTGTTCTAAGTATTTCCGTATCATTTAAATGTGAATGCTACATTATAACACAAATACAATAAACAAGGAATCTTAACCCCGGGAGATCTGAATTGAGTACAACATTGCGTTAGCGGACTAGGTCTATTGACCCTGTTCTGGATAAGAATAAACGGAATAAAATCTACATTTTTCTTGGGAGGTAAGTTAAGGGATATTTCTCAACAACATTTTGTAGGGAAACGATGCTGAGAGTCTCGTTTGAATTCCGATAACACCAAAACGCTCCAGGACTAATTTTGAGGTGTAAAGCACCGTAATCTTATATTCCTGAATAAGGCCAATTCGCAGACGCATGCAAATCGAGGCCTAAGCACAATATCGGGATATTTTTTGAGATACTTAGAGAATCTCATGACATTTAGAAAAAAAGTGATATTTAAACTTTTTTTCAAGGAAAATTCATTTCAATCTTGTTTTTTTCCTAGGAAAATTGAGGAAGAAAGCTTGAGATTGAGAAATCTGGATTTAGATCTTCAAATCCGGATCTTTTGGATTTCCATTCCAACGCAAAATGCGAAAACAGATTTCGCCGAAGATTTCATGAATCCTTCCCCGACATGGATTTCAATTAACAAAATCCATCGCCGCGAAATCCGTGTTCGGTTGGAAATCCAAAGATCTGGGCCGAGTTGTTCGAGGCAGGGTCAGTGGTAATCCCGGATAAATACCATGACAACCAGTACGATTTAATAGGACTTAACCCAGGGTTAACGCTAACCCGGCTTCGAACAACTCGGCCCCGGATTTTAAGATCTAAATGCGGATTTCCCAATCGAAAGCAGGCACCCTGGTCAATGCTAATTAGGGCATATGGGCAATACACTGACAGAAATTAAAACAAATCACCACATATCAATAAGTCTAAGGCCGACTTTTTATGTAAAGTTGTTTACAGTTTTGTTGTATGCTGTACAAGAACATCATTTTCTGACATTCTGAAATTTGTGTTCCCCTTTTTAAAGCTGCCAGGGTACTTTTTGAGGTAATTACTGTAATAGTTATGAAAGCAAAGTTAGATCTTTCTGAGATATTTAGAACTTTCTCCAGATAATTCGAATAAAATTTCGAGATATTTAGAAAAAAGTCAGGAAACATATTGAGGCGATTTTACGTAATACAGTCGAACCTCTCCTTACGGACACCTCTCTAATACGGACACCTCTCTATAACGGACATTCCCCTTTGTCCCGAAAAATTCTCACTCGTTTTCTAAAAAAAAAACCTCTATAATACGGACCCTCTCTAATACGGACAACGGACACTAAATCTCACCCCCAGAGAGCGAAGTTATATAAACTTAACCTCTTTATTACGGACACTCTGGTGATCCGGTGTTGACAGATAGTTTTGTGCACGAGTTTGTGATTACGCCAGCATCAACGTTTTATTCACTGATCTTCAACTGGAGTTTTGAAAATTGCACTTTTATTAGTACCTTTTTAGGTGAAGCATTGCGTTGTACGTAGTTCCTTTGGTTTCAAATAACTGATTCGTATAAAGTATGTACTTTACGGACAGCTGGATTCTCTGTTAGGTCTAAACATTCTTCCAGACGTTCAAGTAGTTTGTCCGGTCCAGTGAAAATGTATTGGCATGGGACTTTTTTCACTGCACAGGGTGAATCCCATTTATCTGACGAGCTATGCAAGGTGATTTCAAAAGCCCTGTCGCTGTATATTAAACAACGACTCGCGAAGCCTTCCAGAAGAACATTACAGACTATTTTAAAGCTTGAATGATTAGAATGAATACAGGACATAAAGATTAACTGTTCGCTGCACTTGTTAACTATGAAAAGGCGTTTTTAAGAAATGTACTTTTATTATTACCTTTTTAGGTGAAGCATTGCGTTTTACGTAGTTGATTTAGTTTCAAATAACCGATTCGTATAAAGTATGTACTGTAACTGAGATGTACAAATCAATGTGTCCGAATACCGTATATTAGTCAGTTTATATAGACTGAGCCTATTTTTCGTTACTGAACACTTAAAACTGTCAGTGGAGTCTTACAAATGATGCAATCTTGGTGACCTCTATAATACAGACACCTCTCTAATGCGGACACTTTGGTCTGTCCCTTTAGTGTCGGCATTAGAGAGCTTCAACTGTAAATAGTTTTAGGGGAAGTTGCCAATCAACTTTTGTTTAAGTTTTAAGTGATTGAATCATGATAAGAATATCTTTGAAGGACAAGATAATTACATATTTTTATAATTAAGTTTAAGTTGATCAAAGTTTATACGGAGTGAATTATTGTTGAAGATATTTGGAATAAAAGCATTTAGAAGCGTTTTCATCACCACCAATTTGAAATTTATTTTAAATAAATAGCTTATAATATTTTAAATCCACCTTATTGGACGAAGCGTTTGAGATATCGGCTCAGGTATCTATAGAGTATCCTATAAAAGGTGGGTCGTTAGTGACGTTTTGGGCGGAAGACAGGTCTTTTTATGTGCTGAACCTGTTGTGTTTGACGTTAAAAACACACGCCTATTTGCATTCATATAATACCAAGATCCATATAATTCTGAAGTAGTTTTGGGGATGACCCATTCGCTATATCCGACACAATGCCGATTTTACCTGAACTCTGGCTTATCAAAATGAAAGTGGATTTCTGCATCGCAAATTCGGCATATTGAAGGCCAGCTTTCGGCGCAAATGGAGATTGCAGCTTATTAAAGAGGCTGCCGTTTTTAATAAAAGAACGAAAAACAGTTAAAGTTTGACATTTACAACGAGTAGACCAACGATCTCGATTTGAGTTGAGTTTCTTCACTTGGTTCGGATGTCCCCGCTATGCGGGTCTTTTAACAGAAGTCTTGGCCCCGAGGGCGGGGTAATAAGCCGTTTTTTAACACTTGGTTTAAGTCCCGGGGGTCGGGGGGCCGGGGTTTCAATTGACTGGAGCATAAATTTCATCGTGTTACGGCAATTCTAAGTTCAGTTATTATCCCAAGCCAGAGACTATATGAAGTTTCTCTAAAATCCATTTAGAGCGACCTTAATGAAACGGAAAATTGAATTTTCCATCGCAAAATTCGAATTTAGATTGGCCACAAAGGAACACCGCCATTACTGGTTATTCAATTGCAATATTACTGAATGGGTGTAAACATAATCACCCTCGATCCCAAGTGCTTCAAGGAAGAATTCGCGAATTCGTCTTTTGAACGGCCTTTTCATGAGTGCACGCTGATCAGGATGTAAAGAGTTCCACAGTTAAGTTTCGAAGTTAGTAAAAGACTTAAACTTTAAGGCCAGTCGCGATTTGCTAACATAAAAGTTGTCCACAGCCGAGATTCGAGTATTGTATTGAACGACAGATGAGCGATTAAAAGGTGTAAAAGGCTTGCGTTACTTTATTGTTTAAGGCATGAGTCGCACTTGGCAAAAGTTTTCGTCTTTGCCGACTGAAAAAAAAAAAACAAAAACAAAAAAAAAATTCCGAAACCACAACCGGAAAGGAAAACTTTCAGTCAAACCGAGTAGGGTCGCACTGGTGGGAGGTAACTTTCAGTGTTTTGACACATCGAGAACTGACGTAGACCAGAAACAAGAGATACTAAATGTTTCCACACGTGTTTTTAGAAGACAAGATATCGCGATCATATCAAGCAACATGCGTCCCGTTGAAGCTATGTTCATAAGCACTGCAGTGGTTATCCTACTTGCAACAGTTTGTTGTCTTTCGAATGATTTACGAACGATGGACAAACGAATGTCTGACGGTTTTAACTGCAGCTGGTCGCATGAAGAGAGTTTACGTTAAAAGCTTGAAATTGCGAAAGACCAAAGCTGGCTTGCGATGTGCTTGCTTGTGAAGATTGCATCATTTGGCTCGCCTGCAGAGCGTTTCCATGATTTCTGTAAAAACCTTGAAATTCTGAGGGAAAATAAAACCCACGTCCACCCATAGCGAAAGCGCGAAGGTCGGAAATTTCCCGCGTTTTGTTCACAATGATGGTGTTGCAAATCGATCACGTTTCACTGACAAGCGTTGACAGTTACCGCTGTGATTTAGCTGGAGTTTTCCAAAATCTGCCTGCCCCATCCAAGCACTACGGCGCCTTTGATGTTTGTAGCGATTTCGAAAAATGTTTCCATTTGGAAAACTTGGGGTCGCTCTTGTCCCCCGATGACAGATTTCTACCGCAAAGTAAACAAATTCTCGCAAAAATTTGCCAAGTGCGACCCATGCCTAATTTAGATTTCTGTTGGGGTACAATGCCTTATTGATTGACGTCATTACAGTATTACAAGTGTTACATTTAATTCGTGGTCTAGTTTCCTGAATAGTCTTTGTGTTTGTTGCCGCTTGCGTGGATACATGTGAAGAGTCGGTTTCTTAAAGTTTTCAGTTTTCTTCGGTCAAGCCACCGGCGAAGCAGGACCAATATGTAAGTTCCTATTTTTGTTTATTCGTGTTTAGTGTTACCCCCTTTCAGGTTTCGTTAGCGTTAAAACCTGCTGCGCAGTTGGCTCAGTTAGCTCAGCCGTTTCCTCAAGTATGCGGTGAGATTTTCGCCTCGTGAGGCCGTGAAACCAATATCAGACATGTTTGCTGTTGCTGTGGCCTCGCGAGGCGAAAATCTCAGCAAAAGTTCACCGCACACTTTAGGACACTGCTGAGCCATCTGCCTCGCGAGGCATTTTGCTCAGCTCTTTCTTCAAGTGTGTAGCGGGCTTAAGTTTGCTTGTACGCCTTTGTCTCGGGTTGCGTATTGTGTCATTTCATTAGTCCCCTATTGCATGTATTTATGTCGCATCTTAGCAGTAAAGTTTCGCCTTAAGCGAGGCTTACATATGTCAGTCCTCCATATTATACATGATTTGCCGTTTATAGAGCGTTTTCACTGTGACGCAATAGAAAATAAAATCCGAAACCGTTCAATGAAAGAAACCAAGAAAGTGAAATGTTACAAAAGACTAATAGATAAACAACTTTTCCAAGTCTCAAGTCTGTGTGGTACATCGTCTCTGAGTTATTTGCCAAAACGAGTCACACGATTTTACAGAGCTTTGTATTGGATACACCAGATTGGTGTTCCTCCGAAGGGTGGCGGCCGGAAATGAACAAAAACATCTGGAACTCAGTTTGCGATAAGAGCGCTTTCTTTTCGCTCGTGAGCTAAGCTACATGACCATAATCGTGTCTTGTACCGCTTTTACAGCTTACTTTGCTAAAAATCACAATGAGAGACCGTTGCTTTGTCGCGGCTACTGTCTTTGTGTCACGCAAGGTAAAATTTCGACAATTCAAAAAACGAAAAACGCTACGGGGCCAAAAAATGGGAAAAAGACTTAATGCTAGGTAATTTCCCATCTGGTGTAGATTAATAATTCACAAAACCTCGCGGCGTTGATTTTAGAATTTCATGACGTCACGTGAAAACGCTGGTTGTGATAGCCACGTGTTATTAATTGCATAATGGATGCACATGATTGCTCCTTTGGTGATTCGACTCATCATTGTATTATTTGTAGTTAGGGTTAGACTTGATTTAGGGATTGTCTCGCTACGATATATCAATCTTTTTTTGGACCCGTTCCGTTGGTAAAGTATCCTTGCGTTTGGTTAAGTTTCTTTGGGCGCGATTATCTTGACGCTTCATTTGGTCTTGTAAAATCGCTTACCCACCGTTACAAATGGTTTTTGAATAGTCCTCGGTACAGATTTGGCATAGAGACATCATGCATAAGGTTGGAGACCGTTTCAAAATAGAGCATACCCATTGCCGGATTAGCCTTAGTAAGCGCCAGTGGCAATTACCTTGATTAAAGATTAAAGATAAAGATGCCGACAGGCAAGATGTTAGCTGAGACAAAAAAAGGGATAGCAGGGGATTATTAGAGAAGAGGATAAGGTGGAGGGCACGTTTTCGAAGAACAAGGCTCTTTTTAAGCCCGCCGCACACTTGAGGAAAACGCTGAGAAAAATGCCTCGTTAGACAGTTAGCTCAACCGTTTTCTCAAGTGTGCGGTGAGCTTTTAGTGAGGGTTTCGTCTTGCGAGGCCGCGAAGCCAATATGTCAGCAAAAGTTCACCGCACACTTGAGGAAACTGCTCAGTGAGCTAAGTGCCTGGCGAGAATTTTGCTCAGCTCTTCCAAATAAATCACACTGAGCAGCTTGGCCCGTGTTGGGAAATATCAGTGACCGATAGATTAAAAGGAGGATATTTACTGGAACATTACGTCGCAATCTAACTTAAACCAACTATTTTATCAGTCTTCGGGGCAATGTAATCCAATGGAATGTGTTGTTTCCAGGTTAAGTGTTCGTCCATAACAACTCTTTACATTCAAAAGAAACGTTAATGCGTTAATATTGTTATCCTGCTCTCTCAAGTGAAGAAAATTATCCCGCGATCGAGTGGGTTGAAACTACATTTGGTTTGAATAAGTGCAAGGCGAATTATTTCACTTTCAAGGATTCAGTTACCGTACGGCATGCGGTCCTCCGTGTATCAAAGGGCATCCATACAAGCACACAAAAAAATATCTATACCGGCCAAAACTTACATACAATTTGTGTTTAAGACTTAAATAGTCAGGTATTGCTCAATTGTAAAAGTCTTTTCTTGAAATTCACCCTTTCACAAACAAATGTTACGTAAATATTCGGTAGCCCTCGGAAACATAATCAAGAGTTATCGTGGGGTAGAACATTGCTGTCACGGATTAGGATTGGCAATGAAACTTAACTCGATGGATTATCGGCTTCCTTGCGTTGAATAATGGATGAAAGTTTATCTACCTTTTCATGTAAGCTTACGTGGATCTTATTGAGCCCAGGCCCCTGTGCAGGCAGACTTGAAATGCCTCGCGGCGGTCCTCCCGGATGAGTGATAAAACTTCACATTGTGCCTATCGTTCAATCTTTACCACTGTATCACTAAGGACTTTTTTTTTGTTATTTCGGCAAAAACAAACAAACAAACGCAAAATTTAGGGTGGGCCATAAAGTAGGCCGAAGGGTGGGCCATGGCCTACACCATGGCTTACCCTACGTTTTGTCCACACCCTCAGAATCTCAGCATTTCATAACAGTTTCTGCAGCCGGCTCAGTTTACAAATTTGAATGCTTCGGCTATGGCTTCGGCAACGCATATTGGGGAGCTTACGAAACGACGCTGCCGACGGCTACGAGGACGCCACGAAAACAATAGGTTTAGGCTGCTAAAACAGTGGCTCTGTACAAAACTTGTCCCTTTATTTCTAACACAGTTAAGATCTCAGGACTCAATCGATCCGCTAGAGTCACTGACCACTTTACAGGCATCTCTGTAAATGTCATCTATTGCATAACCTGCACGCTATGTAAGAAGATCCACATAGGCGAAACAGGGAGAAAATTGGCGGACCGCTTTCGCGAACACCTACGAGATGTAGAAAAAAACGACACAGATGCGTCCAAGCCGGTTGCGCGCCATTTTAATCTTCCTAGTCACTCCCACGACAACATGGCTATTTGCGGGCTATTCTTACACCACGGGAACACAGAAAGCCGCAGAAATCTCGAACAAAAATTCATCTTTCAACTGGGTACACTCTCTCCACACGGGATCAATGAACGCCTCTCATTCCACTAATTTATTCAGAAATTCATGTGGCCATATTTCCACCAATGGCAAAGCTCCTCTACACTCTCATATAAACCTACAACACCCCACAATTCCTCTATTCGCTCTGACGAAGGGTAACGCTCGAAACGTCAGCTTTCTAAATCTTTCACGGTGGTAATTCAACCTTTATCAACTCGTTTGATAAAACCAAATTTTTGAAAACAATGGCTCTGTACGCTCTGCACGTGCGTTTTACATTTCTTTGCTATTGACCTGGCCCCAGTTGTTCAAAAGGTGGATAACGTTATCCACCGGATAAATCACTATACAGCGGATAAGAGCTAGCAAAACCAATTGCCTTATCCAGTGGATAGCGCTATCCACCCTTCGAACAACTGGGGCCTGGAATGACCAAATTTAAGGTTTTATGGAGGACGTTAGCACATGACGATGAATTTTCAGTTCTCTCTGCGCTTCTAACTCGACCATAGTAGTTTAATTCCTCGACAGTTACTACACATTTTAAATGCGGAACAACGTGAAATAGTTGCGTAGTGATACCAAAAACGCGAACTTGTATTTTAAACGATGTCCTCGTAGCCGTCGTCGTCCTCGTTTGGTAAGCTCCCTATTATAACTTTCAACTCCTTTGCATAATTTTCCTGGGTTACAAATGCAAATGCTTCGGCAACGAATTTCATAAGCGGTCAGTGTAAAATGAAGACTAAGAGTAAAGGACTGTACCTGGACTGCAGACCACGGGAAAATTGCAAGTAAAGTAAATGTATGCCAGCTTCGAGGTTAACCTAACCCTAACCCTAAAAACAAAAATAAAAAAAAAAAATAAACAACTGAAAACGACCGGAAAAACTCCTTAAACATAAACAGTAAAAATGCCAAACTTTTATAATTCCTGGCTCTGTGCACTTAAAGACGCGTTTACACAACAGAGGAAAAATGGCACGGGTCCGATAAAAAGTGGAAAGGTTGCGATCATTTTTGCAAAGAAACAGTGAACTTTTATCCGTCCGCTACGGGGTCACAGGCGCCAATGGTTCCGTAGCGGAACGGATAAAAGTTCACTGTTTCTTTACAAAACTGATCGGAACCGTTCCACTTTTTATTAGACCCGTGCCATTTTTACTCTGTCGTGTAAACGCGCCTTAAGAAACGGATGTAAACGACTTGATGAAATTGGGGAAAGGTTAAATTCTTTTCGTCTTCCCCACGAATGGCAATCTCTAAAGAAGGGATCATATTACTATTTTGGAGGTTGAACATCCGGTCGCGCTGCATGCGGTTCAGAGTCTCAAGAACATTGCACAGGGCCCGCACAGCAGGTTTCTGAGTGTGTGTCTGTGTGTGTGTGGGGCGAGGGGTAGGGATGGGGCTCAAGACGAAGAGGTGACCCAATTGGGGGTTGGGGGGCGTGGGGGCATGCTTGAAAATTACTTTGTGTTTATTTTAGCTTATTTCTTTATTTATTAGTTTTTGGGCACAAAAGTGTGGGGGGGGTAATACCCCCAGCTCCTCCCCCCTGCGCGGTCCCTGAAGAAGTTTCAGACAGCTAAATAAAACATAAGCATTTTATTCGTCTGAAATAATGAATATGTCGTGTAGTTTAATGTGGTTTCCTCCCAACATGGGGGGAGAGTGTTGCTACCCTGCACTATATTTCATTACCCCAAGTCTGCATCACTAGTCCGCAGTCTGCGTTTTACACTGACCATTTTCAATAGAATCTTTTTGGCGCTAAGTCAACTCATTGAGTGAAAGTTTCCTCCGTTAAAAATATGTGTATGGAAGAAAAGGCCTTGATTATATTTATTCCATGTAGCAAGCTGAGAGACCAACAAAACATATCCGGGGGCAGTTTTACTGTTAACTATACTAGTAATAAGAGCGTCTCTTTGAAGTGTGGAAATTCGGTTTGAGCCACCTTACGACGGAGATATTCATTATCTCCGCTCAGTAAAGAGAGTATGCATTTGCCAAGCGAAGAAAAGAAAAGAAAGAGTACTTTCGGGTGTTCTGTGATGTTATGCACTATTTCATCACAATTCGAATGCCTTAGACCATTAATCGATTTAGATTTCCTTTTGTTTCGCTTCATTACCTGGTTCATATTGTTCATATGGTTTGCAAAATAGGAATGATAATAAAGTTTTTTACTTTAACGTTTGAGGGTTAAAATTTTGTTTCTATAGAGTTTATATTTCTTATTTTCACCGGAAACAAATAGAGCCTTTTTTTTAACATCTTTATGGTTAGCCTTAACGTGGCAGTTTTGAGTGAACTTCTCCTTTAACAAGTTGTTGAGTTTGTTGTAGAAGTTAGTGAAAGTGCTATTAGGGAAGTGGTCAAAACTTGTACATGCTAGGGACCCACTTTTTGACTTTGGGGGGGG
>BLFK01000983.1:43455-53640 GCA_014634185.1 Astreopora myriophthalma | reverse complement strand
TTTTTTCAACTCGCGACTTTTTTTTTTGTCAACTCGCGACTTTTTTTCGGCCAGTAAGAATCCGCTGTATCAAAATAGTGAAGACTCACATAGAACACGTGCTTGCATCGCTTGCAGCTGCATCATGGCGGAAAGTGGAACAGCATCCGCTTCAGCCACCAAAAAGGTAGACAGTTGATCCTTGATTGATGTATATCTTTCTTCAAGTGGAATTCAAGATTTATAAGTAGGCATTTGTTATGATTATTCATCTGTTAGTCAGCTTGAGGCGCGCTTATTGTCGATCTCTTGAGAGAGCTGATTTTTTCATCAAATTTTGAACTTCAGGTAACAGATTTTCTACGCTCTAGAGGTATCTTTGAGAGAGTTATCCAGAAATTTGAAATGGAGAAGGTATGTTTACAGCTTAGATATCTGTGTCTTTGTGTGATTCAAATTCCTCAAGAACTGTAACAAAGTAGTCGAGCTGGATACGGTAGTTCAAGGAAAAATCTTAACCTCCCCCATGGAAGGTCAAACGGAAATGCAGGACATTTTTGTGGTAATGTACAATTTAAGTATATATAGTCTGTATTCTTTGATTGCACTCACGTGATAAGACGGCCATGCTGGTGCCAAAACAATAGGAGTTCAAGTTTTGCATAATAATAGAGTCGAATTCCCAAAAGACTTTTTTTCGCTATTGTTCTTTCCACCAACATGGCCGCCGTGACGTCAGGTGCAATCAAAGAATAGCATTTCAAAAGAAAGGCATTGGCCCTAGTGTAAAATTAATGTGATTTTTTTTTAGTTACAGCTTGAAATACTTGGATTTATTGGATTTAGGAAAATAGTCATGAACTTGTTTCTTTTTGGTTTATGATCCATATTATTTCCTGTTTGTTTTGAAAAAGGTAGACTTTTAAGTTGTCCAAAAGAATGCACAATCTGCCTAAAAAGTTAACATAATCATTTGAGAAGTGACTGAATTGTTTTGGATTCCCCTGTTATGAAGGACATGTATTGGCACGAAAGAGCAATTGGTAAATTATTGTTTCTTATATACTAGTAGTAGCTATCACTAAGTGCCAGCAAGGCAGTCAATATAACACATAGTTTGTGGATTTGTATCAGACTGCCATTTTTGGAACCCAGTAGTTGAAAATTTTTTATTTCAAAGCACTGCAACTCCAGTTAACCATAACACAATAACAATAGAAATGTAAGTAAAACCCTTGCACACTTTGTATCTATAACAACAATGTAATGTCAATGTATTTTGCAATAATATTGAAAGTAGTTCTGTAATTTTTGAACAGCCATAATTTTAACAGGAATATACAATTAAGTTGGATAAAATCAGTGCCATGAACAAATTCGCTAAAGCGATCTCAGTGTGAAATACATGTATATCATGGGGAATCAAACTTTCTTGCATGACACATGAAAATTGTTTCACTTGTAGAATTCTTATTTTGCAAGATACAGCCATGAATTATGTGTCAAATTGATCATTTAATTGTGAAGTTTACAGACAATATTATTTCCTTTGAAAATTATATTAAATTGTTCACAACTCAGTGGTAACAAAATGAAAAACAAACTGCTCTACTCGACAATGGCAAAATTGACAACAGTGGCTGATAATAACTCATGTGCTGGTTCAGTCTTAAGCTCGTTCACTCAATATAGAACATGCTGGTTTGAAAATAAATATGAAAGAACACCCAAAGCAAGTGTACACAACACAATGGTCAGAGAAATGGAAAAATGTGTTTTCACTCACCTGTGAACACATCATAAATATCCATGTTTCGCATCATGCCAGTTTGAGTTTGTCTAATGACATCACACATCAAAATGCGCTTTCATTGGCTCTTAAAGTCACATGATAAGTGGCCTTTGTTCCCTTACCTAATCGTAGATTACATTTTCTCTGGAGTGCTCAAAATGTTTTGTACATGCACAACACTCTCGTGCTTCAGCTCTATTAAGGCTGCCGCCTTGCGTCTTCGCTCAGCTGACTCGTTGGCAATGAGAATGACATTAATGATATCTTTCTGCTGTTTGCTATGGTGCATGTACAGATGGATGTTGAGGCTGTGGCAGCAGCTGATGATGACACCTTACGATCAATGGGGATAGCGACAAAAGGGGACATGTTGGCATTGCGAGCTTTCTGTGAAAAGAAGTCTGACTTAAAGAATGAGGAAAAGGAAACAGGAGAAAGAGAGAAGAGGAAAGCTCAATTATCTCTGTTTCTTAAAGAAAAGCGTTATCATCCATCTACAAGTGGTTCAAGAAACATCAAGAAGAGAACAGGGGGCCCGGGTAAAAGTAAAGCAGAGCGAAAACGACGCATAGAGATTGGATGGCTTCACCGGAGCAGCAGTGATGACCGGTTTGTTGTAATGCGAAGTAAAGATGGAGGTGGTACTAGAACAGCAGAGATGTCTGGAACTAGCAGGAAAATGGACATAATTTGCTATGCCAAAAAACTGTTTTTTCCAAATGGAAGGAACTTATTATTTTCAGAAGATGAGGTTTTGTTTGGTTTGGGAAATTTTTCCCAGGAGGAGATAGCATCCACTGTAGTGTTCCCTAATGGTAGTGTGCAACCTTTCAATGTTGAAAACTACTGCCAAAGTACAAAGTTAACAAAGCTAAGGCTGTACCTTACGACCACCTTAATGGCAGACTTCAGTGAGTGTGATGACCAGGTAATTTTATCTCTAGGTGTTCTAACTGGGTTTTTTGTGTTTATGTGCTTTACTGTAGTTGCCTAGCATGTTCGGTCCAATATTGTAACTCAATCAAGTGAAGCTATGATCCTTGCAGTTATTAATGCAATTTTAGCAATTGCGTTGAGAATCCTGAAGAACTGCAGTACATTATAATGTATGATTCATTTCATATATCATTTATCATAGATTTCCTCATTCAGATTTTTTTGGACCCAAAATCTACATTTACAAATAGGTATAAATGTTCTGTCTGGGAGAAATACTGTTCATGCCGACCCATGACAATGTTCCTTTAACTTGTTCTGTATATTAATAATTATTAAGATGTAATTGTATTAGGTTTTTCGTATCATTTCTTGTTTAGAATGAAGATGAGCCAAAATCACATGGCCAGGAGTTGAAATCAGTGACTTATTGTGTACCGGTATGTAATTTGTGGAATTACAGAGAGTACACCTAAATAACTAGTGGTACTGGTGTAGGATATACTGTGTTGCTCAGGGGTTTTATTAACAGCTGGGCACCAGGCAAACTTTGCCCATTTTTTGGTATATAAAAGAAAGATTGATTTTAAAAAATACAGTCCTTGTCCTTTTCTTGATGATGTCTTCTGTTGTCAAAATGTCAGAATTTCATACATTGCATTCAGCTTCAAAAGCCATGTTGAAGTTTAAGCTGAAATTCAGCTTAAACTCAAGGAGACTACATTATTGGGAAAAGCCCAATTTAAACCAACAAGTTCAATTCACGTCAACCTGACGCTTACGCTTTAGGTTTTATATTCTTTCCAACACTTTGTACTCACTCAAATGTGTAATCAATTTTTGTCACTTTATCATAATTAATTATGCATGTCTCACTTAGTTGTTATATAGTCCTAATGGTTTTTTCCAAATATTCTGTAACTAACGATGATGTACGTAACATCGAAACATGTCTTTTAGTGTAAAAAAATGTCGTAATCTTCTTAAAAATCACGATTTGCTTTCTGCTTTCCCGACCATGTTAAAGTCAGAACAAATGGCCCCATGATGCATTGTCACCACCTGAAATGTCCCAATGTAAGCAGCCCAGAAAAGATTGCGATCCATCTCCGATTATTTTTCTTCGCGAGCCCAATTGCCTCCAGCAGAGAAAAGGCCAGGTTGTGAGTGCACTTTTTTGTGTCATGTTAATGGGTTAATTTTCTTGAGGACATTGGTCCTCAAATCATTAAATTATCTAAAAAAGGTGTGATTTTTCTGTGGTTGAAGAACGTGTGCTTTGGGCTTCAGAATGCAGGAAAACACATCTCTGCGACTTAAGAATGACAAATTTTTGTGGGGGAACATGCCCCCAGGCCCCCCAAGGAGGTGTGGGCCTTCCCAATACTTTGCCTGGGTGTTAAACCCATGTGTACCCCTGCTTCAAACCTTAATGAAACCCCTGCTTATTTCTAGGATGAGTTGTCTCTCTCTTTTGATTGTGGTGTGGTAAGTAAGTAATTAGGTACCTAGTGTCCATAGTTATCAAATCCTCTTGACATCATCTTTAAAATTATGATTGACTGCATTTGATTTGTCTTAGAGGCTTCCATAATAGGGCTTCCAGGAAAAAAAAAAACATCCTTGTGTTGAAGGGCAAACTGACGACATTTGTTCTTAAGAAAACAGACATGTGTAGGGGTTAGCTTTAAACTGTGTTAAGTGGCTAAAAGACACCACTCTGTTGTGGACTGCAATGTTGGTATAGTCTTTAATTTTGTACTGCTTGCTTTCTTTTCAAAGCATTTACATGCTGTACTGCATCTTTTTAGGATACTGTGATAAACATACCAGAGACTGCAGAGAGTCCGCCAGATCAACTTTTGCCAGAGGTACTGTTTATTAAACAAATGAAACTTTACTAGTGCAGATTGCAGTTGAGAGGAAAGGCAACGTTTTCTAAAGTACTACCCTGAAATGTAGAGGCTTTGCTTCCAAGTCTACCCAGTCTTCTCCATGACATGATGTAAAAATATATGCCCCTCACAAAAACCAGTTAGCCAAATGTTGTGGAAAGGGGGATGGAATTCTTCAAAATCTCCATTATTGTATTTTGAGGAAACAACTTTGAGGCTTATTATACATGGCTTAAAATTAACGAAAAAAATCCAGTCGCAATTTTGCGACAAGGTACTAGAATTGTCAAGAAAATTTAGTTGCAAATGCCACTGTATTAGTCTCAATTTCAAGCCCTTGGACTAAGTGAGATCTTATCTTCAAATATTTACCATTTTTACCGGCACAGTGCCTTTCTTTCTAAAATTAAGTTTCAGTTGGATACACATACATGTAGAAGTCCAAGGCCACCAAGAACAGTGAAGGTACAGTGTACATAGACACTTTCACCAGTTTTCTCTAATTACAGTGGGCAGGTGTTTTTACCACATGTTGACGCGTTCTGTGATTAATCATTGAATAGAGGCACAAATATCATGCTTTTGCCAACCTGTGAGAAGTATAGCTAAAACATCCCACCCTAAAAGTGGACTTCATTGGTTACTGGAAATAAAAGTACATCATTATTTTTTGGTCTTCATTGATGCAAAGACCTCTTTTACTGTTCTGAAGTTTGACAAAAATTGCGTGACTCTGCTCCCTTAAGGAGGCCCAAACCAGTTTTAACACTTTCAACAATGAGTACTACTTGAAAGGATTGAATCTACCAACCGTTTTCACTTAATGGTAATCTTGTGATGCCATATGAAACACCAATAGATGCTTAACAAGATGCATTCATTAATGTGACGTAATGGGTTACCATGGCAACAAAAGAGCCATCTAAAACAGCCTATATTTTGCCTTTAAATGCATATATCTCAAAAACGAACTCGGTGACCCCCATTTTTGATTGCTGAAGAGTGATTAGCACACTAGGATAAAACTTTCTGCAAACTGAAAAAAAATTCTCTGGAGCAGATTCATAGCTACCTTTAAAATTGAAATATTTTGAGGTGGCTCTGAACCCACTCCAGAGACTTTTTTTAAACTTTGCAGAGAGTTTCGTCTTAGCCTGCTAATCACTTTTCAGCAAAAGAAAATGGGGGTCGCTAAGTTTCTTTTTGAGATGTAAGCCCTTAAACACAGAATATAGTGCGTTTTTAGATGGTTCTTTTGTGGCTATGGTAATTTATTACGTCTCATTAATATACACATCTTGTTAAACAATTATTGGTGTTTCATATGGTACCATAACATTGCCATTAAGTGAAACAGCGTTGTAGAATTAATCTCTCTAATAACACATTCCCTCCAAATTATTGAAACCAGTTTGAGCGACCTTAAAAAATCCCAAGAATTGTCAAAATACTCGTGCCCATGCCACCCTCGAGTCAAAACAGTGTATTACCTCGAATCGTCTCGCAAAGAATCTCGCTGCAAAATATCCCGCCAGCTACGCATGCTATATCATGGACTGAATATTGCTGATGTCTTTCCTGTTTTTGTTTAGCCTCCAGAACGTTATACACCATCAGACTACGTGTATGATACCAGGTCAAGACTTGTTGTTACAGAAGAACCCATTTGGTAGGTACCTTGGGAGTTTGATTTCTTTATATGCGAAGGAGGATTTCGTTGCCGGAAAAGGGGGAAGGGTGGCCAGAGATTACTTTTTTCGTCTGGAATTGGAGTGATTTCGCAGCAAGGAAAAGAAAACCTCTGGCTTCTAGCGTACGTGGAATTCCTCCCGAATTTTTTTTTCTACAAAGTTTAAGTGCGCCCCTGAATAGGTCAAGGTATGTAAAATTGTAAGATACGTTTTGCACTTTATAGCTCAATCAGTGACAAAAGTTTGTTTTGGGGGATTTCTTTTCTAGCGTTGATGAATGTGTGACAAGTAGAGATGCCTTACAAGACAGTTCTTTCGAACCATCAGTTGCACTAACGGAAGAGGAACCCTCCCTAAACCCATTCAGTCTTGACGAGGTCCTTGCAATTTCTACTGATGACAACAACCAAGGAGTATATAGTCTCCCAGATCAGCAACTTGGGACACCAACTCGCATTCTTGAAATTCACCGCCTCAATGTGAGGAATGATATGATCAATATATTTTCAGATCCAAGTATCCTTGTACTTAGTAATTGTATCGACGTACTCTTCATTGATCAAAAGGGCGATAAGGAAGAAGGGAGGGGTTCTGGGTTATTGCGAGATGCATTCAGTTTGTTCTGGAGCGACGCGTACGATTCTTTGATGCTAGGAGAACATGAGCGCGTCCCTTGCATCCGCCATGACTTTCAGCGTTTAGAATGGGAAGCTATAGGAAAAATTCTAGTAGCTGGTTATCTTAGTTGCCAATACTTCCCACTCTTGTTATCTAAGAGTTTCATAGCATACTGTTTATATGGAGAGTCAGTAATAACACCAGACATGTTATTGCAATCATTTAATAATTATGTGTCGGAAACTGAACGGGAAGTAATTGAGAAATGCCGTGGTGGTGAATTTGATGACAACTCTGAACAACTGGTGGACGTGCTAAGTAGCTTCGATTGTAAAAAATCTGTATCGAAAGAAAATGCCAGTCAAATCTTAATAGAAATAGCGCACAAAGAGATAATTCAAAGGCCACAATACGTGGCCGAATGCTGGAAAGATATTCTAAACTACCTTAAACCCTCATTTCCATCCGTTGCGTCTCTGGACGAACTTTACGATCGACTGGTACCCAGTGTAGGTAAGGTCATAGAAAGAATTAAAAGCCAGCCCAACAGTGATGGAGAAAGAGAGTCGCTTAAGCACTTGAAGCGCTACATAAGGGGTTTAGATGCCACGAAACTGGGTAGATTTTTGCGATTCGTAAGTGGAAGTGAACTACTCCTGTTTCCTGAGCTGCAGATCACGTTTTCGCAGCTGGAAGGCAACTTAAGAAGACCAGTAGCACATACTTGCACCTTTGTCCTCGAACTCCCTTCTACATATCAATCATTTCCTGAGCTGCGGGAGGAGTTCAATAACATCCTTTCTCTTAATTCATGGGAGATGAACGTAGTTTAGAACAAGTTTCCATCACGACACTGAATGCATGGTGATTCCCGAAAATAGTTTTTTATGCAGATCTTAAGCGTTTTTGTTGACGGTCCCGTTGTTGCTGCTTAAGGTCACCTCTTAATTCTTACTAGTAGTTCAGATTTGGTTTCAGTTTTCAGATTTTTATATTTGCTTTTAGGCATGTCACAAATAAACGGTTCAAGTTTGTAAATAAATGATGTGATTTCTTTTTCAAACCCGATCTACATTGTGGTGAGTAATACCCCACCTACAGCCTGGCTCCGAAAAGCGTGAACTATGAGACTATGGTTGCGGTCACACCTGAGAGAAACACAGTGTAACGCTAGTGTTGACACTAAACTCCCTGGTGTTTTGAATCCCTAGGGGAACACTGAACAATAGAACTTGATTTAACACTAGTGTTAACTCCCTAATGCTAGCGCAACCTATATTTGCCCCCCGCAGGGTTTTGGCCTCGAGCAACCAAGAAGTCCCCGCGTAGAAAGGGTAAATGTATAAATTTCTGTTTGCTCAACCGGGCGCGCAAGGTGGTATCGGTATTGTTCTACACGACCGCCCAAGGAGAACCAAAGTGCTGTTCGGGTTATGGATTGAAAAATCAAACATTGAAACAGATCTGATGCAAATTGAGTTGCCTGCCTCAGAAATTGATTTTGTCCGGACACAAATCAGAAACAGGGGCGAGATGTTCAGCATATCATTAAAACGCATCTCAACTGCCTTTAACACTATCTTAGGCGGGGGCAGATGTAGTGAAAACTATTACTAGTCTTGAATATTGATTTCACGTTGATTGACCTGGTGGTACATGAACTGTGAACTAGCCGATGCACAGCCTTACATTTATTGGAGAACAAACAACATTAAAATTTGTTAGCGCTTACGGTTTTCCTCGTCACACGCAGATGTGACGCGTTCATATGCTGTAAATCACAGAGCATTTTCAAAACAAGTCACCAGCTTCCTATAGACCACAAGGGCTTCATCTGCAGTCGAAGGATAACTCAGTCTTTCGTCCTCCATGAGTAATTCTGCTAGCTCTTCAAATTCCTGAAAGCTTGTTTCCGATTGGGTTGAACAACACATTTCTTCGGCTATTTCAGTGTCCTCTCTAGACGTAGCCGTTTTGCAATCCAAGGTGTTTTGTAATTGAGGAAGAAAGAATAGGACATCTGGACGACCTGGTGGCGATTCCGTGTTTTGTGGACGGGCGAATTTTATGCAAATTCCAGTGCCGTGAAATTCGATTCAATTCATCTTGAATTAATGAGGTGAAACAAAACCTGAGACAGTCAACGTGAAGCAGATTGCTGTCGTCAAATTGGCCTGAATCTCTCAATTCTTTAAAAAAGTCAATCCACCAGTCGGTGTCTGATTTACGCAAAAATGACCACCAAGCCTCAATTCTCTGATTTGAAACTGAACGACCGTACATGAAACTGTTCATTCCACTGAAAGCATCACAAGAGTTACGACGAAGGAAACGCTGAATAGCTGCGACATGCCTGTTTTCTGTACCCCTATCGCCTCGTAAAATAGTTGGCGCTCCTCTGATCTGTCGTATACAGGATAGGTAATAACTTGCTATTACCCTTGGGTCATTGTTAGTCTGGCCAACCTTAAGCCAGAGAATACGACGACTATAGCCATCAATAGCACCATGAATGGCAAATCCAAAGGGTTTTAGTTTGTCGTAGCCATCCAGGTGCCAAATGTAGTTTGGACCCTGAACGGAATACTGTCGTCTCCGAAATACCCGTCTTGAACGCGAAAACACACCTTCTGGGTCGAGGTATTTCATGATGACTCGTACTGTTTCCCTTTTCACTACCATGCAGTGATCTGTTGTAAGCCTTTGGTGCATTTGTCGATATCCAACCGAATTGCCACTACCAGAGATTTCGCTTTCGATAGCACTTTTTACATCAAGCAAACAGGTAAATCTCTTCCTTCGACAAAGACCTTTGGACCTAAGCACTCTCTTGAGTTGTCGTAGACTGATACAAACACCATGAAAACGAGCCAGAAAAGACAAAATCTCTGTGTAGGCAAGACCAAGACCGAAATACGTAGCTATGAGATCATCTCGGTTGTCCGGCGATTCGAGAGCAGATGGAAAGTAATCCGGTAAGACACCTTGGCACGAGCACGGATGAAGGAGAAGGAAACAGGTTCCAGCAATTATAGATGTAGTTGGTAAACTTGCCATTTGAGCGTTACCTGTTTTGTGAACACTGATGATACTAAATCTTAACGCACTGAGTCTTAAGCACTTGACAACAGGAGCCCAACGAAACATTGTCTCATGTCTCAACAGCAGGAAACCGAAAGGAAAAAAATATCCCCCCCCCAACAAAACAAAACGCGAATTGCAAAATATTACCGAATAGTTGAAAAAAAAAGTGGCGAGTTGAAAAAAAAAAAAG
>BLFK01000983.1:32620-43445 GCA_014634185.1 Astreopora myriophthalma | reverse complement strand
TAGCAGGAACTACTGCTAGTTAGGGACACCCCAGGGGTGAGGTTCTCGAGATGACAAACAAATTCAACATTATCCTACTAACGTGACCCTACCTTCGGCTTTAACATGGCTTAAATAAACAAAACCTTGTCCCTACTGGAATGGTTACCCTATCAACCTGATAGCATAACCCTACCCCTCGGTAAACAAAAATAAGAAATACAATAAGGAAGGGTAACCCTTTTAAGAGGGCGACACCTCTAGGAGGATTACCGAATCTCCATCTATAGAGGTCCTTTTGTACGAAGGATCTGGGAAAACGGAATGACTGCTTCCAGTCTACCCTTCCTTTACTTTTTGGAGGACTTAGGGAATTATTTAAATCCCTACTTTTGTTCTAAACCCTTACTTTCTCATTTGTTTCCAGGATGAGCTTGGTGGATTGGTGGGAGATGGGTGCTTTACGTAACAAAAAAAAAAAAAGAAAAAAAACCCGGCAATTTTCACAATTTTCATAAGTAAGCCTTTGCTGTGTAATAGGTTTAAGTGGTCACACAAATCTCGTTAAAAAAAAAAAGAAAAGAAATCAAATGAATAAATGTTCGACGGAATAGTTTCGCTTCGACATGCATTCGTGATGGGAACTGTGCATAAATCCTGGTGTTGAAATTATTCACTTCTCTGTGTCACTTCAAGGTTACTTATGAAGAGCACCACTGTCTGTGAAAGCGGAGGTGCTTGGTCAGGGCCCAGTTGTTCGAAAGGTGGATAGCGCTATCCACCGGATAAATCACTATCCATTGGATAACTCAATTGAATTTGCTAGCATTTATCCACTGGATAGCGATTTATCCGGTGGATACCGTTATCCACCTTTCGAACAACCGGGGCCAGAACAATAGTGTAGCTAAACACCTTTATTAAATTGTGTACACTAATATGGCTTTTCACCTGTTTGAGTACGGAGGCGCCTGGTCAGATCACCAGAGTGGTTAAACGCCTTGTTACATTGTATACACTGATATGGCTTTTCACCTGTGTGAGTACGGAGGTGTGTGGTCAGATGACCAGACTGGTTAAACGCCTTGTTATAGTGCGTACACTGATATAGCTTTTCACCTGTGTGAGTACGGAGGTGCTTGGTCAGATCACCAGAATGGTTAAACGCCTTGTTACATTGTGTACACTGATATGGCTTTTCACCTGTGTGAGTACGCAGTATTCTGTCAGCAGGTATGATCTTGGGTTGTTTGTTCGAAGGTGTTAATTCCCTGTTTTGCTGATAATGCCTTTTATCCGTCTTAGAGCAGACATGAATGTTAAGAAAGCTCAATGAGGCAAATTTCTTCCCTCAAGCATCACAGTCCCATGTTCTGTTGACTTAACGAAGCACGCAGACAACAGTGGCTGTGTCTTTGAAGGTAGTTCAAAGAGGCAAACATCCTTTGACAGCACTCGCATGTTACCGCATCACCTAAAAATAACGATCAATAATAAGACATTTCTTTTTAATCGCCTTCTCGCAGCCGACTGATGATGATGAATAAGGTTTTGGTTGGGAATTAAATTTTATCTCAAGGTACAGAGACGAGGCAAAATTGATCTCAAAAGCAGGTTGTTCTGTTGCCCAACTGGGAACTCGTTTTTCCTGCATATTCCAAGAAAACCAAAAAATAATGGATAAGAATTTTTATGATTCGTATTTTATTGTGGTCTGTTTTGCTCCTCATCCCGCACCGTGAACGACTGCAGAACTTCATTTTGCTGAATTTAATTCCTATCTCTCCCCTTACAAGGTTTTGGCAGATAATGAACAAAAGAGAGCTACATCGTAATGTTTGTGGAAGCAAACTGTCTCACAGTTTCCAATCAAAATAAGTTTTGTTACAGACATTCCTTCACGAGACTAAGGCAGACCACAACCATTGGTTTTCTTTGAGTGCTATTATTAGCCCCTGGCTGATGGTACCGCCCGGGTTTGAATCGCAGGCTTCACGTACAGACGCCCACTGAAGCAACCGAGCTAACCAAGGTGGCTAATGATTCAATAGCCGACCGAATAAGAGATTGTTCTATTACCATTTACATGGTTTTGGCTATTGTTGATTGATATACCCAAATCTCTGGCATAACTCTCTCCGTACCATACCAGCAATTCTTTTTCTGGACTGACGGGTTTATAGGTGCGGTAGTAAATCTTTCCTCTAAGCTGAAAGGCTGCCAGGTTTTGCTCGTCCTCTGTACGTGAGCAATTTACAAAGCGCATCCAGTTACTGTGGGACTCGTCACGACCATCCACAAAATGGCTGAATTTTCCATCTTCTACAATCTACACAAATAAACAGCTAAATTAAATTATAACCACTTCCAACCAAACGCGACACATGGAAGTTCCTGTACTTTCAGGGAATGGTGGGGTTCAAATAACTAACGATCAGCCTAAGTCATTTATCAATATCGCTGAGTTGTTGGAAGCAGGTAGTGCTAAATCTGGTCAGTAAATACCATGACAAGTCATAGGTTTAATTTGCTCGCATTTTTCATTGCGGGATGGTGCTGATGCTCTTGCTTATCCGCTATCTGTTCTTATCAACAAGATTATTGACTCTGGCTCTGTGCCGGTTGCTTGGAAGCTGGCCGAAATCTGCTCCATCTTCAAAAAGGACGATTCTCATGACAAATCTAACTATCGGCCAGTGTCGATTCTAGTTACTCTGGATAAAGTTTTTGAGAAGTGTCTTGCACGCCAACTCTCTGATTATTTTAGTTCTATCTTATCACCGTTTCTGTCTGCGTATAGACGGGGCTACAGCTGTGAGGCAGTACTTCTACGTTTGATTGAGGATTGTAGGAATGCACTTGACAATAAGTGTGTTGTTGGCACAGTTTCTATGGATCTGAGTAAAGCTTTTGATATGATACCGCACGACCTCCTCCTCGCTAGGCTTGCTGCCTACGGTGTTGCTCCAGTCAGTCTGCCCCTCCTACACAGTTACCTTAGAGATAGGTCCCAGCGTGTCAGGATAGACGATGTAACATCTGATGTTGTTGTCTTTTCTAAGGGTGTACCTCAGGGATCGGTGTTAGGGCCCCTCCTTTTTAATATGTTTCTTAATGATCTGTTCTATTTTATTAATCGTGCTAATTTGTCCTACTATGCTGATGATAACCAAATTTATTTTAGTGATCGCTCGATACAGGGGTAAAGGCTCATTGTATAATCCTTTTGCGTACGCGTAACGATCTCGTGTTTCACTGCTAATTATATCGGAATGAGGCGGCTGCTATTAATTTACCCTCTTTATATATGGTTAACCGGATCAAAATTTACATGCGACCGGCTGAGGAAACAAGGAACAACTTGACAAGTGGCGATAATTTATGCCGCGTCTGATCCTAAGGGGAATGATGCTAAGACGCTTTGTAAACAATGAACAACAAAAACCGCTGTATAGGTTTCAGGTTGTTTTTTATACGATAAATCAAACTAAGAGAACTTGATGTCGGCTGTGATTGGTGCATTTCGATCCTGATCGAGACGCTGTTTCCAGTGCGGTCCGTTGGTTTGACATTATCTTGAGAAATTGTTCTCTGTTGTACCGATCCTATGCAGTTCCTTTTCCTTGCGATCGCGACGTTTCTGCTCTACTTGGGGCGCATTAATATGTAAATGCCCCCGATCGTCGTGATATGACGCGCTGCGTGCCGTACGAAGTGTTGTGTCGTTTATATCGCTTGTCACGCTTAGAATCGGTGTTCTATTTTACTTGTGTAGGTGAATCTTAAGATGTTACTTTTCTTCAAGTTTATACACTCAATAAAATTTCGGGCGACAGGATCATGAATTTCGGGCGACACGACCATGAATTTCGGGCAACATGACTCTAGTTCCGGGCGACATGACTTCGGGCGACATGATTTTCGGGCGACTTGACCGGTTACCCCAGAGTCCTGAGAAGGACTGTTGTTGTTGACTGACATTTCGACAACTTGTGCGGAAGCCATCTTCAGAGTTTTCTCGCTGGTGAAGATGAAGATGGCCTCCGCACAGGTTGTCAAAACATCAGTCAACAACAACAGTCCTTCTGAGGCTTCAGTCACCAGAGCTTTGTTTGCGCAAACTGGCATGGGTTTAACATTGCACCTATTCGCCCTAAAAACAAGTGAAGCCAGTTAAGCAGTTGCAGAGAAGCCTGGAAAAAATATTAATTAATGAATAAAATTAAATCCAGCTTTGAACGGGACTCGAACCCAATGATCATGCAATTGCGCTGCACATTGCTCTACCAACTGAGCTACCAAGCCAATTGGGTGCTGGTCACGTGTGAGTTTATGGTTAATATATATCACGTAATTAGGGGAATATATCCGCAGTTCAACTATATGAAAATTTAATATCTTTTCAAATTATTTCTGAAATTGTACCCCCCCCCCCCCTGCTGCTGTGAAATAATTTGCAATTGGTTCCTCAGTAGACCAAATCGGCTGACTCAATGTTGTTACCCAATTCAAATCTCCTGGGGTTAAGATTCTTTGTTTACTGTATTTGCATTATAATGTAGCATTCACATTTAAATGATATTGAATGGAAATACTTCGAACGAAACGTTTTATTCCCAAAGGATTTGAATTGGGTACAACATTGTGTTAGCCGATTTGGTTTATGACCAAATTTTTCAGTGGGTCAAATTGATACTGATGGGAAAATAAAAAAAGAAACAGTGTTACAATTTGGAGAGATCACTTTATAGTGGATTTATACTAAATGTCCCCCCTGTACTCAGCCAAATTCACATGTGCTTATTCAGCATATTATTCAGGATAAATGTTAACCATTTCACCCCTAAGCCAAGAAGACAACCTGATATGAGGGCCAGTCACAAGAAAAGGGCATTGGAGAGGCATTGCATGTCCACTCCAGTGAGAGGTGACAGAGCACATTTACAACCAAAACCACATGAAACATTTATGATTTCATCATTTTCATTATTAAACTCGAGGCATCAGTGGCTTACTACAGTTTTTCTACAGTGCACGATCTTCAGGTCATGAAACAATCACACGAAAGTAAAGTGTTGTGTGCAAAGTGACATGAGCTAGAAAAGTCACAGCACATACGAAAGGATTAATGGGTTTCCTGGAAAACCAGGATCGGGCATCAAGGGTCGATAATCAGGGATCAATAACCTTGAAAGAGGCTGGTTTACCTTATTATAGGAAATTAACGCTCCATGAAATTAACGCGAATCGTTAAAATTCGCGTTAATTTAAGTCGCGTTAATTTTGTTGAGCGTTAAATTCCGCGTCGTTAATTAAGTGCAGCGTTAATTTCCGCGCTCTTCATTTCCAGTATTTTAACCCCAATTTTGGAACCTGTCCAGACATTCTTCACACCCAAAATCATTAACTACAAACTTTCTTTCTCTTTCTTTCTTTCTTTCTTTCTCTCTCTCTTTCTTTCTTTCTTTCTTTCTTTTTTTCTTTCCATTTGCCCTTTATTTTTCATCTTTCACAAAAGCTAAGGCAAAGGTTTACAATATTTCGGGTTCATCTTCATCGTTGTCGCTGTCAGAAGTGATGTCAATATCTTCTCCTTTGATTTCCGCCAAGATAGATTTCGAATCGTCAACATAATCTTTCTCGACAGAATACGAGTCTTCCTCTGTTCTCTCTTTCAAAATCGCCAGACTTCTCGCATTACTCCACTGGACAGAAACAAACATTGGTATTTCAAGGCCTCCTTGAATTAGTGGCGATCTTTTCGGCTTCACTGAAATAACTCTTCCTGTAAATTTGGCTCCTTGTTCCAAAGCATACCAAGCATAACGGCTCAGTTCTTTTGGTACGTGACCAACAACAACAGTTGTCACCAACAACTGTCTTAATCGCGTTAATTTCCTTTATTGTGAAATTCTACCTCCTCTTTCGCGTTACTTTTCTTTATTCGAAAGTCGTTTTCCATTAAATTCGCGTTAATTTTAGTCGCGTTGATTTCCAATACCTTAATTTCATGGAGCGTTAATTTCCTATAATAAGGTAGTTCTTGTAACACAAACAGAAATTTATTTAGCAACTTCCCACAGTGAAGATGGCAAGTTAAAAATCAACAGTATTCAGACTTTTTATTATCCAAAGGTCAACCATTGGCACACTTCTGTTGACCCAACTAATTTAGGACCACAGCAAACACGTGTGGAGATATGGGAAAATTTCAACTTATCTGTATTACCCAAGAGTAGTTCAGCTGTAAGAACTAAACCACACCTTGCTCAATCATTTGAATGGTGTAGCGTATTTTGTCGTTGCTGAAGGAAGATTGAGACAGCGAGTAAGGTTATTTATATTAACCTATATTGCATTAATCAATTTATATTAACCTATATTATGTTAACCAATATAGAAATCAACCAGCCTCAAAACGAGGCAAATACACTACATCTCCCCCTTTCTCGGGTGTTACTAAGGTTTGAGTAGACAATGTATATGAATACTATGTATACTTAGCTCACCGAGACACCAGCCTGAAACTTGACTCTGATGTTTTTAACTGTTCAAGACTGCAGATAAACTGAAAACGATATGTTATCTCTGTGATCACAATGTCCCAAATTGTATCTGACAGTCCTTAACAAATGTAGCGTAAGGTGTCCAAGAATGTCAGACTTTCCTGATAAATCTGGCCGCTGCCTTGTGTACTCTACTGGATTGTTGAAGTGGCGAGCCACCCACTTAGGATGATTGACCCTCAACCGGAGGTGACCTCTTTGCGACAAGTGGGGATTCTAACTTCTCCGACATAGGTTGACCTCCAGAATCTGCTGGTTTCACATGGCCTTTTGACAAGTTTCCTCTCTGTTTTTCCATTGTCGATAGTTTCTCTGAGCCACCTTTGGGGAGAACTGTTTCCTATTCCATCATCAGAAGTATGGCGTATCACCATGTCCGAATACCTTTTTGCAGTGCTTGTGGTTATAATGAAACCCTTGATATCTCTCAGTGCAATGGATAATGAACTACAGGCTGGAAAAGAAAAAAAAAACACCTTCATTTTTCTTGGTTACCAAGCTAAAACATACCTGCATAGTTATGACATTTCCCTTGGGTCAAATTGACTGGTGTTTGCATTGATGACAAATTTACCAGGTTAAGGAACTCTGTTACTGCTGAGTGAATTAAGCTGAAGTACAAAAAGCATAATTTTAAGAACATTACTCTCACAGGACAAGAGAGTTTCATTTTGTGTGTCATATGGCCCAAGATCCTTAATTCCCCTCGATCCTAGATCTTGCATTCAAAGGATAATCAACAGACCAGGCAACGACAGACTTACAGTTGAGTTTTACATTGCATTTTGGTCTCTCATTGGAAAATGTGTGGTAGATTTTTGTTTTTATATTTAGTTATGCACATAACCAAGGACAACTTTCCGCTCCTGAGACGAGCAATGATAATGTTAGTTGGTGCTCAATTTCACTAATTAATGTTGATGTTAAAATTGCATCAAAAGCAATGGCTTAAGGAGGTTAAAATCAACTTGAGCTTGCCCTAGTCACTTAACAGCCAACAGCCAAAGCACACGTTTGTGAAAGGAAGATCAATATTTGTCAGCGTTAGAACAATTGATGATATTCATGAGTATGAGAGAACAAATTATACTTTGAGTTTCGAGGTTCTCAGGTTCTCATGCATTAATGCACTAAACGCTACTTTTAACACGTCAGTAAATCAAACAAAGCTCAACTGAGTTTACCAAAACAAACAAAAAACATGCTGATGGCTATTAAAATACCACATACTCCATTTTCAACAAGGTGTGAGGTATTCTGACCCCCACACCCACTTTGCCATATTGACAGAAGTTTCAGAACATATTATTATTTTTTTTTTGTAACTCTCCAAGCAACCTATCATTTCAAAGTTTACAAAATGCTGGCTGGTGCCCAAAATACCCCCATGCTACAAGCTCCAAGTACACAGCTGTGTTACAGATTGAAGGTCCCCCCACCCCACAAACAACTGTCTTATTAATAGAGGAAAAGGTATTGGCCTACTCTAATTAAAGTTCACATTATAAAGAGTATCTAGTTCCTGATCCTCCACTGGGAAGTTATTCTTCAATTTTTGATATTTTCTAATTACTTACGATTCAATTTCTAGCTCAAAATTAGCTCTAATGTATTAAGAGTAATACAACAAACACTTAAGTAAGCTATGCCGGACCTTTTTTCCCCCATAAGTTTGGCCCCAAAATGAAAGTAAAATTAAGCTACTTTAAAGAGTTTTTAAACGACCTTGTACATCACCAACCTCGTTCCCTGGGAACGAGGTTGGTACATCACCTCAAGGGGAGCAGGGACTATAATTTATGACAATTAATCATGCTTGTCATACAGCATAATATACAGAGGAAAGCCAATACAACTGTGTTCTTAGCTTTTTAACCTTGGCTTGAAGATGCAGCATTGCAGTAAAACACACTGCATCTCATTTGCACCTTATTAGTAAAATTACTATTATCTCTTGTTCTTTAAAAAAAACTGTTTTATTTAATTTTCTGGAATCCTGAAGCTCACTCAACTTTGGCATTTCATCTAGGCTGAAAAGTTAGAAGGTTGTAAAGCATGAAGGTTTTCACTCGCTCACAAATATTGTGTGAAATGATATCAAGGCTCTTTTAGTTAAAACCATTGATGATGATGATAATAATTTCTTTCAATATTTTGGTGTTCTTTTTCAATCTACAGTCAATGTTGATTTCTTGGCTACAATTGCTCCACCTGTAGTAAGGCAGCCCCAGGCTTTTTCAGATGCCATGTTTGTAGTGTTCGTGTGATTCTGTACATAGGCGCGCAAGGGGAGTTGGGTAATAAAGACACATGGCGACTAAACTCATATATTGTGTACGCCGACAATACATCTAACCAGGAGGTCTACAAGAAGCGGCTCTCCAGATGCTGGCAATTTTGCTTCACTCTCAGCTGCTTGTTCGACCTGATATCTCCTCACAGGGCCATTCCATTTAATATCCACACCCCCCCTATGGATGAGGTCCTTGAGAATTTAACCCCTAAGAAAAAGAAGATCAAAGTGCCGACACAAAACACCCCTCGGAAAGAAGCCAAGTTTTCTACTCCCCCCTCAGAAAAAAGGGCCATATTGTGTGTACCCTTCAGAAAAAATGGCAAGATCAGAGGATGCCGACTGGCTTACCCCCTCAGAAATGACTTCGGTGACCCCCCTCAGAAATTGTCATCCATAGGGGGGGTGTGGATATTAAATGGAATGGCCCACAGCGTTTGGGTATACCTCTTCTTCCCGCCTCTCTCCAGTTCCCCTTTCGGTCAATTCGCTCTCTCCAGTCCTGCCGAGCTTAGACGTGACTGACCGAAGAGGGACTGCTCGCAGTCTAAGCAACCTTTAGAGACCGAAGGAGAGAACTTTGCATTATTAACTAGGGTTACAATTCCACGCAGTCACATGTGACCATGAAATCGTGACGTATTGTAACGTGTAACGAAGCCACTCGCTCGTACCAATACCCCTAAATCGAGCATCAGATGCATAGCATTCATACGACCAGCAACTTTTGTCACGCATCGCGTCACGCTTCCTTCTCATTTATACCCAAAAGCAATTTTGTGCGTGACAGTCAAAGATGGCAGCTTCGGGGTTGGAGATTTCTGTGGTGAAAGAAAGATGCGCAGAACTTGGAGAGGGCCCACATTGGGACGAAAGTACTCAAAAGCTAATATGGGTTGATATTTTTGGACATGGCGTTCATCTCCTTGATCCAGTGACGGGAAAGGTAAGGAGTCTTTTTGGATGGACCCGGTGACATCGGATTTGCGCTCTTCGGTGACTAAAAGGGGCCATTCCATTTAATATCCACACCCCCCCTATGGATGAGGTCCTTGAGAATTTAACCCCTAAGAAAAAGAAGATCAAAGTGCCGACACAAAACACCCCTCAGAAATAAGCCAAGTTTTCTTCTCCCCCCTCAGAAAAAAGGGCCATTTTATGTGTACCCTTCAGAAAAAATGGCAAGATCAGAGGATGCCGACTGGCTTACCCCCTCAGAAATGACTTCGGTGACCCCCCTCAGAAATTGTCATCCATAGGGGGGGTGTGGATATTAAATGGAATGGCCCAAGGTACTGGTGCCAGCACCGTCAAGCTATACCCTAGATAAGCAACATTTCCGTACAGGTCCCTACTTTATTATGAAGACACATTCCTAGCAAACACTATTCACCCTCGTTCTTTTCGGAAGAGGGCTAGTGGGAATATGCATGTACAGGTGACTGTATAATTAATGTCGGGAGCTGTACGGAAATCTTTCCAAAGCTGGATACTCAGCTATTCTCACTGTATACATAATTAGCCTGTCGCACAGGAAGGTCTAAGTTCTTCGAATTCCTTCATGCTGTACCTTCGTGATGCTTGCATGATGCAAGTGCGGCCTTTCGCTTCAAATATCGCTGTTTCGTCCACTTTGAGTTCAATGGAGTGTGGTTTAAGGTACGCTTAGGTTGATCATCATTGGATAACACCCGGGTGAAGTAGTTTTCTGCGCCTGCAATGGTGACAGTCCACACAAGACACCTTATTCCGTAACGGTAACCGCTGGTGACTGAATCTACCTCAGCCGATGTTATTTAATTACCGTTTAGATTTAACCCCACCCTTCTCCCCAGGTGGCAGTCGGCGCTACACCCTACATCTGACACACCTCTTGCCCTGGCAGTCGCGAGTTTCCTCCCATAACTGCTTAAGAAGTGGTGTTATGTGATTGCATAACTAGATCCAGTACACTATTCCTGCTCCAAAATTCTGAATGGCCTAAAGT
>BLFK01000983.1:17493-20064 GCA_014634185.1 Astreopora myriophthalma | reverse complement strand
AAAAATTTTGCTTAATTTGTTCGTTGGGTGCCCCTGAAGAATATGAAACAAACGGCGGTAATAAACATGTTAGAACGCATTTTAGTTCGAACGCCACGTTTCGTATGCTGCTGGCCGACGCAGTACCATGGTATCTTCGCCCTTTCGTTCAAAGGACTACGCAGGATGATAGATTTAGCAGTTGGCATTGGTTGTTAAGATAAAGGCTTAAGGGCTCCAGTCGCCCCGTAGTCTCTGCCCAAAAATGGCCGGAGTCTTGCGGTGTTTAGTTTATAGTAACGCAGTGCTTGATTGTATTTGACTTGACAGTGCTCGTCTGACAGCGGAAGAGAAACGAGAACAGCCCCTGGCAGGCTCTATTTTCAGGGTGAAAAATCTTGGAACTCGAGGCTTACCACCTGTTGCCTTCAGTGGATGAAATTTAGGAATGAAGCGTGAAGTGACGATGTGCAGAGAATACTCATCTTACAATTGGAGCACCAAGGTTGTTCCCAATGTTCACGTATGTGAGGTCGCCGGCGTAGAGGATGCTTTGGATTGCGACCAGTAGGAATGTGGGCGCGGTTTGAAGGCTCGCCGTTGCTTTTAAACTAACAATTGCTTTGTGGAAAGCAATGGCATTTAACTGAGATGTCAGTGACTTGAGTGCACCCTGATATACAAATGACTTTATTCAAGACGCCTTTTGCCTCTGAGTACAGTACTTTTTACGTGTTAAAGGGGCTATGCCTCTCGATTTTCGGCAATTTCATTCCCATGAAATAGAATGGAATATCACAATGATAACTTAAAAGAGTAGAACAACTCAGATACCTACACCAAAGCCAGAGGTGCGTGGATGGATATAATTGACATTTCGAAGGGGGAGAAAATGGACCTTTCACGCGACAACGTGACGGGCCTGCGCACCAATTTACCATCTACCTTCGAACGCCTGCCACGCAGCCTAGGATGCATGGACATGAAAAGATCATAATGAAATGTGGGGTGATCTCGTGAATAGTTGGCCCAAGACATATATGGTCGTTTTTTCTCAGTCATCTTTTGTGGCCTTTTCCACGATCTTATCGGTAAAGGAATAATTTCGCATTATTTTAAGTTGAAAGCTCATAATTTACTAAAGCTTTCCCCGAATCATTCCAAAATACCGTGACACATCCGCTTTAAGATCTAAGTCAAATTAATGAGGGAAAGTACATATATATATATACATGTAGTCTGCGTGGAAGTCTGGCTATTGAATTCCAGGTGTTAGCATTTGTTGAGTTTCGGAAGTGTGCCGCTGACCGCACTTGTTAATTTTCTTTATAAGCTCGTAGTATGTTTTGTGCTCGTGATTGTGGATCAAAACGAAAAACTTGTAAGTGATTTTGTTCGTGTGTGTTTCTTTGCATGCAGTTCAGGTCTTGCCGGTTTTACTTTGATTTCAGTGTGTTCGATTGTATTTTTATTTCAGTGAATCGTTTACAAGTGTGTACCCATAATTTCGACGTTACGTAATAAACGCATATGAAGTTGAAGTATTTGATCCCGATAGTGAAGTTGGTTCTCTACACCAGGAAAAGAAATTATTTGTCATCATCGTAAATGTTAAAATTTAGCTCTCACGAAAAAACAATCAAACAAACAAGATATGTATATTGCATGTAGCCTTTCTTTCTCAAGAAAGCTTATCTAAAGCACACTAGTGAATGGAAAGAGGGTGGGTAAACTG
The DNA here is from genome assembly GCA_014634185.1 of Astreopora myriophthalma. Lineage (NCBI taxonomy): Eukaryota > Metazoa > Cnidaria > Anthozoa > Scleractinia > Acroporidae > Astreopora > Astreopora myriophthalma. Next base: position 18,350 of record BLFK01000983.1, on the reverse strand, counting down.
TGGCCGCCTTAGCCTACAGATCCTAATTAACTGATAGAAAGAACCGACAAAAAACATTGCAAGCACCGACCCCCTTGACATCAAGTATTCGTATGGGCCTCTTTAGGGTACGTAAGCCAATGCTCTGGAAGGATAAATCAGGTCCAATTTTCAGATTCGTGACCCATGCGTTTTATGGGGACAGGATTCGAAAAAAGTAGATTTGGCGAGTGGTCTTTTCTGGACTACCAGCCATGACTGGTCTGGTCTTTCCGCCGTCGTAGGCTCCCTATTAGGGACCTTATTAAGATCTACTACGGCGACGCCCGCCAAAACTTCATTTTAAATTGCTAGTTTACGTTTTTCAAAGTTTTTCGCGCTTATTCTAGTTGGTTCAACTTCTTCTAACTGTCCGAACTATCCAAGAACTGCATTGGGAGGAACGCTGTTCAAAGTAAGAAACAAATTAAATAAAAATTCGCCGTTGTGTGCTCGCGTTTTCCGTAAAACTTCAGATTTGGTCATCTCACGTTGCAGATTGGCAGAGAACGGAAAAAAAATGTACGAAACTTCAAAACGCAGGTGCAGAGCCATTGTTTTGATCATGATTAAAGTCTATTGCTTAGGGGCGTTCTCGCTGACCGCATCGCCGTCGTAGATCTTAAGGTCCCCAAGACGCCGACGGCAACGAGAACGCCACAAAAAATAACAGCAAAAAAGATGGCGCTGCACGCTCTGCACGTGCGTTTTACAGTTTGGTACATTTCTTTGCAGTCATCTCCTAAACAACAACGTGAAATGACCAAATTTAAGGTTCTGTGGAAGACGTTAGCACATGACGGTGAATTTTCAGTTCTCACTCTACTCTTCTAACCCGC
>BLFK01000983.1:9993-12493 GCA_014634185.1 Astreopora myriophthalma | reverse complement strand
ATACGTACTCAACATAAAGTAATGAAAACTACATGATCTGTCTTGCTGGAAATCAATCATTCATTCCTGTGTTGCAATTGTGACACCATGGAAGATTTTTTAAAATAAGTGTTTGGAAGCGGTGCTTTTCAGCATCCCCTTTTGCTCGTCTCAGGACGCCATGATGATGATGATGATAATGGAATGGGGTGATAATTTTTGTTACCGTTATTTCCTTAAGTGTCACTACATCAAATTGATAAAAATCGACAACGACTGTGAAGATCAACTAGGAAAGTAAAAACAACATGCATCCGTGACATCACAGCATTTCATGTGAAAGATGCTAATCGGACATCTGCCTTGAATTGCCTTTCAAATGTGGTTGCTATGAAAAGCTACTTCCACATACAAATGTTCTAGGGGAAAGTAAAGAGGAATTGACCTCAAGGACTGATTCTCCAACTGAAGGTAAGAGGTGATGGAGGTGGTATCCAGCCCTTTCTCCCTCCAGACTCCTTTCCTCACACGCTTGATCGAAATTTGTCACAGCAAGGCGTTAAATACAGGAGTCAAAATTCTTCAATATGTAACTGTCTCAACTGCTGTCACCAAGTAGTGGTTAACTTAGCTTTGAATGTGAGGTCGAATCCTTTTAACTGCTGCCCACACTTCTCCGGCAACTTTTGCCGCATGTTCAAGATCGCTATCTTTGCCATCGAAGACTGCATATATCTTCACCTTTGAAAAGGTTTTGCTGGGGTTATTTAGGAATCTGGACCCTTTGACGTCATACCTTTTTACTTCTTTTTCTTCGATGAAGAAGTTGCTGTCGCTCATTTTATAGACAGATGTCTTATCATGGCGAACGAATGCAACCTTTTTCTGCTGCTCATGAGCCAGCTCAAGCCCAGGTCCTCCGTTTGATGATCTCCGGATAGCAGATTTAAATTTGTCATAATCTGCAGATGTCATAACGTCCTTCTTTTCATTTTCTGTTTCAAGGTTACGTTCAGAACAAACAGTTATTCGGAAATCAGTATCGCGACACCTGGCATTGATCGCGCGAGGGACTTTGACATCGGCTACTACCCAGTTGATCGGTGGGATCTCCACATCGCAGAAAATCAAGTTTTCGTCGAAGACAAAAGTAAGGGTGTGATTCTTGCCCGCCTTTATTCCCAAAGTGTAAGTTTCTTTGGATGACACGTGAACTCTTGACGGAAAAGCAGCTGACCAGCCATCAGCCCTGCCTGAAAACGGTACAAACTTGTGTTTCATACTCCGGTTGTGCTTATTTGCTCGACCGGACTGGTTTTTAGGGTCAGCGTTGTCACTGAATACGGATTCCACGTGTTCTACAGTTGACTCCAAAGGCAGTATATTTTCTGCGTAAATACTTCCAAATTCTGCATTGACTTTTAGTGTACTAGAACCATGGATGTATGCTAAATGCTCTCTTTGAAAAACCATTAGTTGAGAAGAAAGCGTGCTTTGGAATTTTATCTCTGCCTTGTCTTCGTGAAGGGTAAGTCCTGCTATCACTGGCAGGGGATTCATTCCGTCCAGATTTACGGCAAAGTCACCTTTTGGTAGGCGTTTGAAGGTGACTTGATCCTCTGGGGTACTTTGGTTCAAGAACAGAAACCGTGTGCCACCAGAGACGTTGTGGTCGTAGATGTAAGATTGGCAAGTGGCTTCTAGTGTCTCCAGCTGCTTCTGAACACCGTGCAATGTCAAGTAGTTTCCCGTTGCCTCAAGGATATATCCAGCAGACTTTTGGGCTAAGGGATTAAAAGAATGAAATAAAGAAACTTTAAGGAAATTCTTGATCATATACAACAAGCAACAATAATGCAACGCAAAATACGAGAAGGGTTTTTGGTCCGTGCACGTTTCGGCCATTCAATTTTTCATTTTTTCCACGCAATAATTGAAAAATCATATTTTGTGTACTCTAAGGGTTTGTTGTTTATTTTTGAACTGGCAATATGACGTAACATGGACCAAAGAACGGAAATATGCTCCGATTTTTCTTTTTTTCTTTTTTTAACTTTATTTAAAGTTTTGAAAATATGACTTTATTACCCAAAACAGCTTTTTTGGACATTTTTTTAAATTTTCTATTTTCTACAAAAAATAGAAAATTAAAATAATGGGATAATCTCGTTGAGTTGTTTTAATTTTTCATTTTTACAATATTTTGGAAAAAATGGAAAAATGAAAAAATGACTTCGTTGTCTTTATTGTTGCATTACTCTATATTTAGACTTAAAAATAGAACAATGGAAAAAACTTGTTTTATTTTTTCATTTTTCCATTTTACTGTTCTTTGTGTGGTCACGCAACGATCCTCCCACACAAACAAGTGGAGGAGCGTGGGTCCGCGCACGTTTCGGCCATTCAATATTTTTGGTTCACTTTCCCTAGATAAATAACAGAAAACAGTAAAATCGATACCTTATTTTGTTTTTCTTCCTTAAATATCTCAAACGATCAAACTGTTTTGCTTTCCAACATA
>BLFK01000982.1:92731-117077 GCA_014634185.1 Astreopora myriophthalma | reverse complement strand
GGGGGGGAGGGGGGGAATTGTGCGTGTTATCCCCATGATTAACTTCTCTTCCGTTAAAATAAAATTATTTTAACCACTGCAACATGTAGCTCACCGACTCACTGTCTATAGCATTCACAATGTTGTCACGAAGATAGGTATTTTGATTTCTAAAGGGTGGGGGTGGGGCAATCAACCCCCCTCCCCCCTGAGGAGTGGTTGGGAGGGATAAGTTTGCTGATGACATCCCCTCAGGCTTTTTGTTCCCTTATAACACTTTGTCCAAAGATAAGACAAGCTCATTAGTTCTCCTATACAAAGCGCTCATACATGTACCCTATGTTCGTGGCCTTACCATTCTAGGGGATCAACTGAACACAAAATTGATGGATAAATTATTGCCACAGCAGATTCGACAAGTGAAATAAAAAAGGAAGTTACACAAGTACAAATGAGAGCTTGAGGGGAAAATTTTAGAATTCCTTGCTGAAATTTCATTCAGAACATCCTCTCTATGGTGATGTAATGTGTCATGTCTGAAACAGTTGTATTCGTGATAGAGAATAACCACACAAAATGGGTTTGTCATAGATTGAGCTGCACCAGGGTTCGTACTCTCTTCCGATTTTCAAATTCCATGACTTTCCATGACCTCTTCCATGACTCTTTCCAGTTTTGCGTGACCTAAAGTTTTGCTGTCACTTTCGAAAATTGTCAAAATTGTCCTTGTTTTAGGGTATTTTCTGATAACATGCCTTTCTTTCATTTTGTTCTTGCTTTGACATCTATCATACAGCAGCTGTATAATTTTCTAACTTTGCATGACCCACAATTAAATTCCACGACTTTCCAGGCCTGGAAACTAAATACTGAAATTCCATGACTTTCCCGGTTTTCCATGACCCATACGAACCCTGTGCATGTATGAAATGTTATGATGTATGTTTCATCATCGCAGTAAAGTCAGAAACTTAAGCAGTTGCAAAGAACCCTGAAAAAGCCAACTGGGACATTTCATAATTATAATAAAATTCTCAATCATGCAGTCACCTTGTACAGAGGTATATACATGTAATGTCAAGCTCAAACCTGACCAGCTTCCAGTTGCCTTGATAGCTCACCCTGTAGACCAGTGTGCAGCACAATTGCACATTCATAGGTTCGAGTCCCATTCAAGTCTAGTTTTGATTTTTTTGTTTTGTTTTGCTCTTTTCAGGCTTCTTTGCGACTGCTTAAGGTGCTGACCTCACTGCAATGATCAAACTTACATCGTAACATTTTCATATCCACAGTTCAATATGTGACAATTCATATAATTATTTTCTATCATGAATTCACCTCCTATGGTTTGCCATACAAACTCACAAATGACCAGCTCCCAACTGGCTTGATAGCCCAGCTGGTAGAGCAGGTTGCAGTACACTCGTACAGTGTACAGTCAAGGGTTTGAGTCCCATGCAAGCCTGGATTTTTGTTTGGCTTCTTTGCAACTGCTTATAAGGGGCTCACTTCACTGTCATGATCGTACTTACAAAATAACATTTCTTATCTGCAGTTTGATATATGACTTTTGATGTATTCCCTCATAAATATATTCACTTCGTATGGGATCATTAATTTTTATGGAATCAAATGAACTCGCAATTGACCAGCTCTCAGTTGGCTTGGTAACTCGGCGAGTAGTCAAAGCAGCGTGCAGTGCAATCACACAGTCATGAGTTTGAATCCCATGCAAGCCTGGATTTTAACAGCTTCTTCTGGATTTTAACTGCTTAAGTTGCTGACTTGACAGACTTGTATTCAATTAAAAACAAACAAACACAAAAACAGAAACAAAAAACAAAACTCAAAATTCTGACTGAAATCTCTTTGAAAACATGCTCATTGCAGTGATGTGTCATCTCTAAAAATTAATAAAATTGTACATGACTTTGCATTTGACCCCAAAAACTCAAAATTGAAAAGGAAGTTACATGTATGCATACAAAAGAGAACTTTAAAAGAACATCTTAAACTTCTCCCCGACCCCTTTCAAAACATGCTTGCGATGATGTGTCACGTCTAAAAATCAACTTGTATTCAAAGAAGAAAAAGAAAACAGCAAGAAAAACTGAATGTTCTGGCTGAAAATAATACAGAAAATGTATCTTTCAAAACATGCTCACTGTGGTAAAGGAAATTAATCAAAATCAAAAATGAAGATAAATGAACTTAAAAAGAATAATCTTGAAATTTGTCACTAAAATCTTTCATAACATGCTCACTATGGTGATGTGCCATGTCTAAAATACACTTGTATTAAGTAAAAGAGAAAACGAAAGCAACAGAAAATCTCAGAATTCTGTGTTTGAGTGCCATGGACCAAATGGCTGTCAGTTTGTTCACTTACACATAATGTAACTTGTGCTGCTATTAAAATTAATGTGAGGTCTTGAGGAGAAAAGGCAAACTATAATATTGTGACTGTTTAATGGTCTTAAAAGTTAACTTTTGCAAAAGAAAACACTTTGGGGTTCCGAGTGCACTTTAAATCTATTTCAAAACATGCTTGCTGTGGTGACGTAAATGTATCTTGTCACTTTCACAGAGAAAATAAATGGTGACTAAAAGCACTGACCTCCCTCTGTTAAAGAAGCAAGAAGACTTCTTACCTTTGCAGTAATCAGACCAACTTGCTCCCTTGGGCTTTATCCTTTGACACTCTGCTCTGGATTAGCATTCCTGAAAATAGAAATCAACAACTCATAACTCTGAATAACACAATTTCGGCAAAAAAATTAAAATCAACTACCAGTCTCCATGTCAAATAGAATGTTATTGAATAATCTTACTATTAAAAAGTTCAGTCTCACCTTCGCAATGTTAAAATATATATCTCTTAACAATCAGACCCGCTTTTAGATTTCTCTGCAGTCTATTACCCTGGTTTCCTAAAGTATTTGGCCAATCCTGAAATCCCAGATGGCTGATCAAGATGTTTGCTATCGGAAATCATAACACAATATTGCAAAGCCCTCTGATGCCATTACCCTCAGTTTCTGACCTCACATCAAACACACCAGTATTCTATTTTGGAACACAGCATTTGCCCTATGGGATTTGAAAGTCTTTGGATTTGGGATTTTTTTGGACAGTCTTTGAGATTTGATCTTCAACTAATAGGATACCATATAAAAACCAGTTTTCATGATGTTCAGATAAATTAATACCAAAGTGCTTGTCCTACACCCCCTAACTACTCATGCTTCAAAGTTTCTGAGAATCAAGTTCAAGTTCAACTACTGAGAATTATGTTTAGGAAACTCTTTTCAGGAATCACTGTTTACCTTTGGCCTACTTGTCGGCAATTTGGCCCTGGCCACCCATCACCATCATCATCATCATCAGCATCATCATCATCACAAATGTCTTTGAAGTGTTTGAAGCAGTGTGCAGCTTCATGTTTATGGTTTATGGTGCATTCTACTGCTGCATGTACATGTATCCTTAACTTCACTGTCTTGGCTTTCGGCAGCTTAAATCTAGTTTTACATAAATAATTATGGGATTAGAAAATGGAGGACACACCCGAATGTTTCTTCAAAAGTGCTGCATATTCCCCATTATAATGCTTGGTACAAAAACTTTGGCAATATGCCATATCCATGATTATGTCAGAACTCCCAAATTAATAATGAAAATCCACTGCCAAGACCTCAACTGTAGCAAATTCTTTTCAAAACCTGTTAAAGTGGGCATTTCTTTCATCCACAGTGCTTTGGGAATCCTCTGATGTAATTACAGCGTATTCATGGGTTTCTGCATTGGAAGTTGGGGATGGTTGTGAAAAAGACAGTTTGACATGAAAATGCATAAGGCATAATTGCACTACCAAGCCACCATTGTTTATTAAGACCCAAGTTTTCAAGAATCAAGTTGTTAACTTGTATCCAGTCTTAAGCCATGCTGAGCGGGGTGAATAGGGGTATGCAAATCTGCTGATCCATTAGGATTTAATAACGAAATCCATCGATCCATTCAAAAAAAAGTACTTGCATCCGAATCTGCTCAATATTATTTTGTCACATAGCTTGTGATCCGAACAAGATTGGCGAGATCCGTAATCCGAACTTTATTACAGGCAAAATCCATAATCTGGGCCGAAAAGAAGGATCAAAACCGCAATCTGCTGGAATTGCGGGATCCCAAAATCTGTTAAGATTTAGCATTAAATCTGAAATCCAGGCAAAAATATTTCCAAAATCCACTGATCCATTGGCCTATTCAGCCCCCTCCATGCTGATGTCAGCATGGCAAGTAAAACTATATTTGCGCTGTACCGTATTTACTCTTTGCAAGTACATTCATTAGGTAGATTGTAATCCATGAAAACATGAATTTAGACAGTGTATGAACAAAATTGCAGCTTGACAGACAAGCTAGAAATGGCAAAAAAACAAACAAACAAACTAAAAAACAGTGGCGACTAGAATTTGATGAAGCTGACTCGTATAACAGTAAAGGGTTCCATTTTTTCTGTGTACTGTATCTGTCACTTCATCTGGGTTATTCACCAGCTGGGAGGTTGGTATTAGGAAAAACTGTGCCCAAGGTCTTGGATACTGGCTGAGGGCGGTACTTAAGACAGAGAGCACAGTTTTTCCCAATACAGACTGACCTAGGCTGGTGAATAGCATCTGTATTTTTTTCTAAAACACAACAAAAAGCGTGCAAAAGACCCAAACATTTTAGGGCTGTAAGCATGCAAATGATTCTGCCCACCACGAGCGGGCCTGGTGAGAAAATTCCACCCACTCCTGGAACCAATCAGATTGCAGGATCTGTTGAATTCCACCCACTCACGCACTGACAAAAAAATAAAACACTGGATACAAGTTTATCTGACCCAGATCAGTGATTCAAGGTGAACTGGTGGGAATTGGGATCTCGGGTCAGTGTGTATTCAGCATTTGCACTAAGAGTTCAGACTGTAATCATTCAACCTTGGCTAGCACTTGTTTCCATCGCTCAAACTGACAAGTCTCTTTTACTGCGAGTTACATGAGGTAAAATCTTCTCCAAACTTAAGATAAAGTTAGAAGAAAAATTCAGAAGAGTAAACGTGTCGAACTCAGATCTCTCACTTCGTGGTAATACCGATATCCAATAGACTAACGAGGCAAGTTCCTGGAAACAGCCAATTTTTTAAAACAAATTTAAAAATAGGAGTACCATCACAATAACTTAAAGCTAATCGTTTTCAAGTAGGTGCTTAGACTTAAATGCTGTAGATTAGCGTGGAGCTCAGAAGTGCGGTTTCTTGTCGAACTGGAGTTCTATTCTACGAGTTTTCTATCCAACTTAAGGTGTTCTCTTGACCACGATAGGCTGGTCGCTAAAGATAAGGAACATTACATCATATAATTGTCAGGAGATGTCCAACGTCATTTTGAGCGATGGAAACAAGTGCCCGCCTTCAACCTCTGACTCAAAGAACTAGGCAAAGTGAGGGGGGTTGTTAGAAAGAAGTGTCAGTCAAAATCAAAGAACAACACAAGGTTAAAGGACTGTCACGTAAACTCCAGAAACAATGATTATAATTTTTATCTCCGCAATCGGAAACTGCACATAAAAATTATGCCAACGACTGTGTTTTCAGCTTGGACAGACCTTTCCAATCCATGAAATAATTGGTATAATTCGCTTCATGTGCAACCATTTTTTATAATGCTCAGCAACCTGGTGACAGGCCGCTTACTTGTGACATGACAGAGTTCAGTTTACAACAACATGGCTGCACAGGAACTGTACCAGTTTGAAACAGAACACAAACTAAATCAAAACCGAGAGGTCAATGAAAGTTTGGATTCTGAAGACAAAGGAACCGAAAGGCTTTGCAATCTGTTTGAACAATAATAGTTTTTCAGCTGTTTGTTAACCTCACATTTTCTTTCACACCATCTACAGGTTGAACACTAGCTGGGATGTCATGCGTGTGCAGCCAGGTTACCGAATTTATTGTTTTCAAAAAATTAATGGCAGTGTGCAGAGTTGACTGTTGAGCACATTTGAAGACAATTTTCACGAAGTTACGCCGCTCTTTGGAATCTCAAAACTTGATAAGTCGTAAATTTTTATAAACAAAGTCATAGTTTTTAATGGCAGAGATAAAATTATAATTATGGTATCTGGAGCGTACTTCTCCTTTAATTTTGGTTTCTTTCAGCACCGACCATATCTGATGCGGGGACTTAGTTTTATGAAAACGTTGAAGGCCAGTGAGCTCGACTGAGAGAACAGGAGAGCTTGAAAGTCATTGTATCTGACATGTTGGTTTGTCTCACATGGCTATTTGAATACGGTTCGCCTGCCTCCATAAAGGGCTAAAAACCTCACATAGAAACAGTGTCTTTCCCTTCAAATGCGTTTAAATCGTTCCTGACCCTGACGAATACCTCCAGGGATAAATTAAGTTGGGTTTGACGGATTATTTGTGTAAAGAAAACACTTACCATTCACCCACGTCCAACATCACCAAGGCACAGCGTGGAATGCGCAGTGTTCATGCGCACAAATTGATCGCAGCTACCGCTGGCTATACATACTTACGGGCCCCAGTCGATCAAGTACTGTGTCAAGCAGTGTAGGTGGCGAGTAAGAAAACTATTATAAACAACACAGTGTTGATCTTTGTTTCCCTGCGTTTAATGTGCCTATTACTCGTGCTAGGTCTTACGCCGCCCATAATCTAAATCTGCTCTTCGGTCGTGTTCGTCGGCACAAATGTTGGTTTCAGCGCTTTTGCACAAGCGCCAACGACAAACTTCCGGTGTTTCTGCCATCTCGATTCCAGAGCTCTTCTCTTTCGTACGCAAACTTAGGATCCGTGGTTAGGTAGCGAGAATAGCGTTTTCCACCTAGCTAGCAGGAGACCTGTGAACAAGCTGTAACGTGGGCCACTGAAAAACAGAATACTAATTAAGAGTGTTTGTGTTGAGAAGGAGTCTTGCAAAGTAACCTCCAGAACTTCATTTGACAGTCTTGTGTTCTAAGGTGCATATTTTTTTCAAGTTCAAGGCAATAGGTGAAAAAAGTATTTTTTCATCGATCCGCACAGACTTCTAAAGGTCAATAAAATGCCACTACTCTGATTATTTGTGTCACAATTATGTGAGATAAAATCAAAGGGGTTTTCACCAGGCGGACGTTTTACAGCGTTGCACATTTCAGAATATAAAAGTCATATTTGCTACCTATTAATGATGCTGAAGGTGTAATGCGCCCGTGAGAAAGATAGCATGTTAGTTGCTTAGCAACGGGCGAAACCAGGACCTCTGTAACACCGGTCGGAGCGCATAGACCAGTTGGGGTACTTTGTATAAAAGCCTAGATAAACACTAGATGACCTAGTTCACCAGGAGTTCTTGTAGGTCATTTCCCTTTCAGTTGTCCTTTCTCCCATTGCTAAGCAGCTAACATACCAAAGTCGATATTTGTAGTGTGTCTGCTAATCACCCTTACTTGCAGCCCGAAGGCTGAATTGCGAAGGGCGCAGCTCAACAGCTCAACAACATATTTGTCGATGTAAAAGGAGTTTTTCCCACCGTCATCTTCACCGGAATTCGCTCAAATCGTTTTTGCTTTTCAAATATGCCCCTTAGTTTTTTAATAAAACGAAATTTCAGAGCTCTTTGTTTACAAACGTCATTTAAAAAAACCGTGGAAAAGACTGTCACGATAGGTTAAATCTAAAATATTTCTTGACTGTTATGTCAAAGGACAGTAAACGAGTGTTCGTTTATGTATTTATTTATTTATTTATTTAGTTGGTTATTTGTTTATTTTGTTGGCATCCTACTTCGGAAGACGATGGAATAGTACACTCCAAGGATTAGTCTGTGGTTGGGTTACAATGACTATTGTGCCTGTACAGCCCGATCCTGGAGCGATAGGAAATGCTCTGTCACATCTACTGCAGGTGCAATCTGAGCTCTGCTCCCGGTGGTTGTTGTTAAGGTTGCACTCGGCTGTCTGGGCTATTGTTCTTGTACAGCCCAGTCCTGGAGCGATAGGAAATGCTCTGTCACAGCTACTGCTGGTACAGTCTGAGCCTTGCTCCCGGTGGTTGTTGTTAAAGTTGTACTCGGCCGTCTGCGCTCTCTCCTCACTTTCAACCAAGTTCTCTCGTCTGCTCTCTCTCATCAGAATGCCTGCCATGACGACGGGACCTCGAGCTGCTAACAGGTTCCTCGTCCGCTGGGTACATACATGTTGTCGGCATTGCCTGCTTTCAGCTGATGAGTCGCTGTGTGCCGTCAGGGAGGCGTTATTTGTTTCTTTACTTCTTCAACCATTTAGTAAGAGAAAAAGGTTTAAAATATTGCTAATTTTTCAAGCTCGATTGGTAAGTCCGAAGTATGTTCACTCTTGTTGTTATTTTAAAACAAAAGATTTCCCACTATAGAATGGTAAAATCATATAACTTATTTTTACTAAATTTTTCATAGGTCAGAACCTCCTTAAAATTCTCAAACTTGCTGCTACATCTAGATCTACGGTAAGGGTTAAAATCTAGACACTGAGCGATCAATTCAAACAGTAACGCCTCTGGAAGGTAAAGCTATGCAGAGGTCCAAATTGCGCAAAAGCTGTTATATACTCGCAACAATGGGCGCTGAATCATTGGGAACAATTCGCTCCGACAGTTTTCACCGAAGTAAACCGAATCAATGATCGATCGCTCAATGCTGAAATGGTGACTGAGAAAACTTCTGATCTCCTACGTTATTTAAGCTGTCCGTCCTACCTTATTTTAACTAGGGTGTCAAGTCTATGAGCAGATCCATCAAGATTTGAAGATAACTGTAAACATTCATCCTTTCCATTCTCCTGGTCACTTCTGCAGGGTTGAGTTTGCATTCCGACGAGTTGTCACTTCAGACAAAGACCAACTGAGTAAGCTTGCTCCTTTGCAGTGAAAATTTCGACTTGAAAGAAATCTTAAGCAATTCGTTCGATTCAGCCACCACTTCTAAGTAACATATAAACACTACAGTTCTTATCTTTGTAGAATTCCCTTCCGATTCTTTTATTCGATTTTCCTCTTGCATTTCTTTCTGTACCTTCTTCGCCCAGCTTGATTGTCCTAAGAATATAAATTGGAAATACAATAGGTGAGCCGGAATGCGCAACGTGTTAAACAGTTCAAAGATGATGTTTTGAACAATCGATGCCCCTCCTATAATACACTGAACTTAAGTTTAAGTAGTTCACTTAATTAATTTGTTGGCCGCTTGATTTTAGATTACGTCCACTGGTAGCACTACTGGATCGCCAGGGATTACTCCCACTTGCTCTTCCATCACTCTTACAATTGAACCTCTCTAATGCGAACACTAAAGGGACAGACGAAAGTGTCCGCATTAGAGAGGTGTCCGTATTATAGAGGTCACCAAGATTGCAACATTTTGAAGACTCCACTGACAGTTTTAAGTGTTCAGTAACGAAAAATAGGCCCAGTGTATCTAAACTGACTAATATACGGTATCAGACACATTGATTTGTACATCTCAGTTACAGTACATACTTTATACGAATCGGTTATTTGAAACTAAAGGAACTACGTACAACGCAATGCTTCACCTAAAAAGGTACTAATAAAAGTACAATTTTCAAAACTCCAGTTGAAGATCAGTGAATAAAACGTTCATGCTTGCGTAATCACAAACTCTCTCTTCTTCCCGTCCCCTCTCTCGCTCCAGGGGACGGAAAGAAAAGAGACCCTGGTAACGAGGTTGCCAACTAACGGGGTTACACAATGATACGACGAACGAACGAACAGAAACAAAATGCGAACTTGTTATGTTGTCAAAAACTATCACTGCTAACTGGAATATTAACTACTTGTGGTCCTCCCAACGGAGAGACCCTAATTACGACTTATTCTTCTGCTCTTTCTTCTTTTCAACAATAGATCTATCACGGACTGGAAGTAATCTTGATTTGAAGGCACACATTAATTTACTCGCACCAGGCATATTGGTACACAAGGGCAGTTGCGCATGCGCTTACTAAATACCTAAAGAAAAATATGCAGAAGCGGTAGCGGTACCTCTGGACATTTAAGCCGGAGCGGTGTACCATGACGAGTCTCCCCGAGATTTCGGCCCGCGGATCGCTTATACTTGCTACTTTCGGATACCTATCCCCGATAGGCAGTGAGGGAGAGAAATGTCGGCCCCTAGACCATACGTGACAAATCCCTTACGTACTCGTAGCTCAACTTCTTCTGCTTTATACTATGATTTGGAGCGATATATATTTGCGACTATAGTTGTCATGTATTCCATATGGTAAGGATATTTTTTGGTACTAATTTGTCATACACGGAGTTGGCGCATGCGCATTTACTAAGCATGACAAAACAGCAAAAGGAACCACGCATTTTCCGGTAAAACTTTAAAACGCTGTCGCTTTTTCAGACATATTTTGTTTTGTTTTATTGTTTGAATTCCGCGCGAACAAACGAGGACATTAATTTCGCGTATACAATGACATTAACGTGTCTCGTTGGAAAGGGGATGGACAAAAGAACTCAAAAGTTATTCAAAAAGAGCAATAGCTCCTAATGAACTAGTGTTAAAATGTTTGCAGCCTTCAGGGACTCTCCCGGACATTGGTTGGTTACAACTGTTTCTTTTTTAGCTGTTATATTCCCATAAAAAAGGTTGCTGTGAAAGAACAGCAACATGTAAAATCGCTATGGAGGTGTAGAACGTCCACATTTTGTTTCGTTTTGTTTTCCTTTAGTTGAGTTTATTCCGGTGTTAAAATTGATTGAGAATGAAGAATGTTTAGACCTAACAGAGAATCCAGCTGTCCGTAAAGTACATACGTTATACGAATCAGTTATTTGAAACCAAAGGAACTACGTATAACGCAATGCTTCACCTAAAAAGGTACTAATAAAAGTACAATTTTCCAAACTCCAGTTGAAGATCAGTGAATAAAACGTTCATGCTTGCGTAATCACAAACTCGTGCACACTATATGTGAACTATATGTCAACACCGGATCACCAGAGTGTCCGTAATAAAGAGGTTAAGTTCATATGACTTCGCTCTCTGGGGCCGAGATTTAGTGTCCGTTGTCCTTATTAGAGAGGGTCCGTATTATAGAGGTTTTTTTTTTATAGAAAACGGGTGATAATTTTTTCGGGACAAAGGGGAATGTCCGTTATAGAGAGGTGTCCGTATTAGAGAGGTGTCCGTAAGGAGAGGTTCGACTGTACTCAATTTTCCTTTTCCATCTGCTTCATTCCTGCAACATGCTGCCCAGTGACCTTCCAGGCTTGACCTTCCAGGGGAACCACTGTAAGATTCTCAAAAATGTCCTGCACTCCAGAACCGGCCCGATAAAGTAATTCGCTTCTCTTTCTTGCAGGATTTTGTAGGTTTGCTTTCCCTTCGGCGAAATATGTGAATCCTCGCAGCCAAACACGCCATCGCTCGCTCAATTCCGATTTTGATCCCGAAATATCCATTGGTTGGATATTTTGTCCCTCCATATCGCCTGAAAATCTCGTTAACTTGATCCTCGTCGCCAATGTAATGTCTGCACGCCAGACCTGGGTAGGGATTTAACACGTACTCGTTGCCCCAGGGTAGGGAAATTTGACATGGACGCCATCTTGGAAGACTGAGACAACCCGGAATTTAACATTCAGTGAGTTCCTTAGGCTTAACATCGATAGGTGCATTATTGTAGCGACCTTATCTTTCAAGTTACCTTGTGATTCTATAACTCACTACCTGTCTTTTTTTGGGTATAATTGAAGTTGTAACCAAGGGTCACTTCTCAGTAAAGATGCAAGTTGCAGCAAGCCAGACGGGACATCAAGTTCTCGAACAAAGAAATGCATTTTACACAAACGTTGATAAAGGCCGACGCACACGAGGGGTTTTGCTCCCGGGTTATGCCCCAGGGGCACGCTCCATGAGCAAGGCTCCTCCGTGTGTACCAAAGATTTCAAGAGAAATCTTCATCAGAAGGGTCTGCTTTGAATTCCTGTTTGATGGTGCAGAACTCTTTATGTACCTTTCCTCTTTTACAGCAAATGCGATACGACAAGTTACGTGCATTGTCAAATTTTGGCCTGTCAGAGATGTTATGTCCACTCCTATCCGCGCAGGTAAATAATAGGCTGGTCTGCTGATTTTTGTGTATTTCTGGAATTATTAAATTCCAAATTATGATCAAAGATGAGCACAACATAAACCATGCAAGTCACGCGACTTGTACGTGATCGCTCTAAACCCTGGGCTTAACGTACTAACGAAGCCTGATTAGTATATACTGATGTGGTATATACTAATGTAACATACTTTGTAGTTCCTAATCTCGTTTAGGAGAAAACTGCCTTTTAGTACTTATCACCCGTCCTACAGAAAGCATGGCGTGCAATGCTGAGCATGCACGGCGGTCCTGAAGTAAAAGTTCGTCCGTGATATCCTCAAGCATACAGTTCAATTTATGATCCTATTAGCTCACTATAAAAGTAAGCTAGATTCAGTCCACAGTAACGAGCAAGGAAATCAGACGTTTCCAAGTTTCTTTATAGTTAACGGGAGTACTAACTGTCAGGACAGGACTGAATTTCCACTAGTATCTTCAACGACAACAAAACCCCAGAAAGCAGCCAGGCTGGTTGCTAATTGGAATTTCAGCTAGTAATTTAAATTTGACATAGCGTTCGACCTGGTGACCGGCACCAGTTTCCTTTATTTTTCAGCACCTCCCCTTTAAAAGACCAATACTACCACTCTTTTTAAGTTGACGCTGCAATTATGGTATCAAACAAATGCCCAACCATTGCTGAACAACTTAAGATAAATTTGTTGACATCAGGAGTTACCGTAGCAATCGTATAACTTGTAAAAAACATGCACCCTTAATTTTAGTTTAAGTGCTTGTAACTCAAAAACGAGCTCGGTGACCCCCATTTTTTACTATCGAATTGTAATCAGCATGGTGAGATGCAACTTTTCACAGAGTTTAAACAAATTCATGGGAGCGGATTCAGAGTCACCTTAATTTTTCGAAAATTTAACGTTCATTTGCACAGCTACAAATTCGCCTTGCGATACCGTGATCCAATATCAAACATGTTCGATATTGCCCTCTCGGCCTCACTAGGCCAAAATCTCACCAAAAGTTCACCGCACACTTGAGGAAACGGCTGAGCTAACTGCCTCGCGAGCATTTTGCTCAGCTCTTTCCTCAAATATGCGGTAAGCTTTAAACGTTAACAATGATAGCTTCAACCGAAATTTCGAGCCCTCTGAAATACTGTTTATCGAGCCATCGTAAAGGCTATCGTGAATAAGGCCTATTAGTAGCGAACGGCTTCAAACGCGCAGCGTACACCCGCGCACGAACGGGTGACAGCTGCCGCTGGTCAAACATACTTCACAATCTCAGTTAAGAAGTACCCAGGACCCACTCGATTCAGCAGTTAGGGCGGTGGGGGTGGGGCTTTTGGGAGACGCAAACTTTGTATACCTGTCGTGGAAATATTTTTGGTTGTTGTCGTCTTTTGTTCCGATTTTTGTTCTTCCACCTGTGTACGTTTTTTGTCACTTTCTTCATTGTTCACACTGTAAACAATATTTATACACAGATATGTTGCAAAGGAACATAGGGGGAAAGCATGAATGATGGCAATTAAGATCATGTACAATTTGCCATTGGAACGTAAACCTTTAACAGAAGTTCCAATTCAGTATTCGAAAATTAAAATCACTGTAAAGGCAGCAAGAAGACCTGATCATGAAGCAGACATGCTTTAGGCCTCATCCACTTTCATTTGAAAACGCATACTTATTGATGAGTTTTGTCCTTTCGACCACACTACAAAGCTCGAAAACACCGATGAAAACGGAGGCTTTTGAAAACGGTTTCCAAAGTGTAATGATCCTGTTTTTGTATGTCGATGGAAACGGATACAGATACAAACATGAATACTGAAGGGTTTTCATCATGGCTTCTAGATCCTACGCAATGCGGATGTCCCTACAAATATTACCGCTGATCATTACACAAGGTGGAGCGATTTGAAAACGCATCGTTTTCAAAACGCTCCGTTCTCCGAAACTTTTGAAAACGATGTTATTGTGCTCGGGTGAAAACGGTGACGTAAAAAGCGTGGGAGACTGTTGAACTCAACTTTTTACCGCATGCGCAATCCAGTTCCCAGAGATAGGTGAAAACGATACTAAAACGCTAGTGTGGATGAAAATATTATGCTTCGTTTTCGCCAGCACGAAAACGGATACCTTTGAAAACGTACTAGTGTGGATCAGGCCTTAGTCTCCTGAAACAGACATTGACAAACAACGCAACACCAGCGCATCCATTACTTTCACAGCAGATTAATTCGATGATATAAAGAGACAATAAAGGCTGGGTAAGCCATCAGGTACGATGCAATTTTCGCTAGATACCTTGGTTTGATCCTTGCTATAATCTTTCTATTTGCGGAAAGTCTTTATTCCATTATTAATGATATTCCCAAACAGATTGTTTAGTTCTAGCTCTGTCTGTCCTTGGACTTAGGTGTGGACAAAACATGGGGTAGGCCATGGTGTAGGCCATGTGCAATTCAGCGGAATCACCTTAAAGCTACGGTTGCAGACACGTTATAACAAATGTTTAATGACATACATGTACCTGGGTGAAAACATGGCAATGTTACTCTTCCATTTTATTGTCCGTGAAATGTGAAACGACCAATGAAATGTCATTCAACTTCCCCCTTTACCAGTCTCCTCTCAGAGGGCTTTTCCTTTGTATGCTGCGTTTTGCGTCTTATTTTTAATCGCGTTATCAGTTCCCATATTTTTTTAATTCCTCTTCCGTACCGTTATTTTTCCTTACTGGGACACAATTTTCCTTCAAAGAGCGTTAATTCAAGTAGTGGTATTGTAAAATAGAGGCTTGATTCCTGTATTAAATGAGGTTCTATCTTAGGTCATGTAACGAAGCAATGATAATTACTGGCGACTGAATTTACCGTAAATCATTCAAAACGTGTCTTATCTATACATCTGAGTGGGATCAACGCACTGTGATCAGAAAATTTAAACTTGGCTATTGCTACAAAGTCTCCACTGTGGCTGCTATGGAAGAACAGTTTTCAAAAGCTGGTACCTGTAAACTTGTGGACACACCAAAGCAGGACATGCATTCAGCTGGTGGAAAGTTCAAACAAACAAAGTTTATCACTGAAAGCTTGTAAATAATTCTAAGTCAACTTGTCAAAACTTTGTATAGCATCGTCGCCCACTTTGGATAATGGCAGTAGTCTCAAACGTTTCGTCTCCTCGTTTGCTGACCGAGAGCGTCATCAGGTTAGACTGACTCAAATTTGTGGTTTTCTTTTGTAAATACGTTCAACAAACTAATACCGTTTTAATGAGGTCAAAACACGTGCAGAGGTTAATTAAGTGAAAGATGAAAAGTAACTCGTCCATAAAAAGAAAAACACTTTTCTGGGAACCCTAGCTTTGTGTGAAAGCTATTTGCTTGGTCTGTATCAAATTACTCTAGATTTTTCTCCCTGAAATCGGGATGAATTCCTTAAGCTAACAGGTATAGGTATATTGTCTGAAACACAATGGTGTTGTTTAGAACACAACGATTTATTTGGTCCACGTTTCCGTCTCTTTCGAGTATTTCGGTGCAAAGATCCGAGGACCTGCAGTTGAAACACTCGAACCTGTCTCAGACTCAAGGAACTAAGATGCAAGTCAGTGATCCACCACAGCATTTCAGCAAAAAGTAATCGCAAAATGTGTCGAGTTTACTCTCATAACTCAAAATAAACAACAAACAACAACAATAGCACTCAAACCACCCAAAAGAAAGCGCATGAATCAAGCCGATTGACTTGTCTTCCGTTGGAGGAAAATTGTAATAATTTGTTTAATTAAACTAAACGTTCGTTATGTTAGAAAATTCTTCGGCTTCAATAAGAGAGTTAGTACTGCTAGTACATATTGAGAAGTAGCCTGTAATTCACGCGTATTTTGGAGAGAATAACTAACGTGGTTAGTTTGTAACAAGAACTAACGTTGGTGCTGCGTCGGTGGGCGAGTAAAGCACGGAAATATGGCTGCATCAAACGAGTTGGTAAAAGTTATGGTTAACTCACTTTTTTCAACTCGTTTGATACAACCAAATTTCCGTACTTTGCAGAGGACTGGGGAAAGTACGGCCAAGGGTGCGATAGTTGAGTTCATAAATGTTTCATTCTTATATAGTCATGGAGAAGATAAAGCATAAAGCGCTGTGGATTTCAGCGCCGACTTCAGCCAATACAAGTCCTGGAAGCCAGGCAAGGCTTGTCTAAATTGGTAACAAGTCGCTTTCGAAGAAAATGACAGAGGAGTCTCCCGCAGAAGACAAAGCAGAATCCTGCATGAACAAAATCACTGTTGAGCCGGTGATCTTTTGTTACGCATTTGGTATCATCCTTCATGTACCTGTGATTCAGCAATACATTCATAAGAGAATAGCTGAGGACAAAGGTGTTATTTACAACACTACTGCTAGTCTAAGTAACTGTGATTTGACAGAAGTCAGCAGAAACGTTGAAAGTGTAAAACTACAGAAAGCGGTGCAATCTGAATCGTCCTTTATGCAACTCGGCATGGTCTTCTCTGCAAGCGCTCCGTCGCTTTTTGTCGCGTTATTTTTAGGGGCCTGGTCAGACAGAGCAGGACGAAGGAGAGTTATGGGACTTCCCATATTTGGCAGCGCCATTGAATCAGCAATTATTCTGTGGGTTATTTGCTTCGATCTCCCAATCCACATGCTGCTTTTAGCAGGATTTATAAATGGGATTTGCGGTTTCTTTCCTACAATGGTCTTATCAGTGTTTTCGTACATAGCAGACATCACAGAGCAATCCCAGCGTGCTTTTCGATTGGGTATCTTGGAAGCCACTGCATTCATAAGTGGAATGTTGAGCCACTTGAGCAGCGGTTGGTTGATCAATAAAACGGGTTACAAGGCACCCTACATGATGATTCTCTCCCTTCACACTTTTGCACTGTTTTACGTGGTCTTGAAACTTCCCGAGTCACGAGCGAAGCATCTAATGGAAAATTCAAACGTTAAGGTGTTTAGTCTACAGCACATCCGGGTCATTACATACATCTTTACAAACCCAAGGTCTGGCAAGCGATGGCATATATGCATATTAATGTTAACCTCTGCCCTTATGATCGTGTCGTCAATAGGCTTTGGCAGTGTTATTGTGCTGTATGCTATTGACCGACCACTATGTTGCAATTCAATTTTGATTGGCTATTACTTGGCTACAAGCTTTTTCGTTCAAGCCATTGGAGCTGTTCTTGGTCTCAAGTTTTTACGGATGGTTTTATCAGAACATTCTGTTATGCAGGCAGGAATGATATCCATTATTTGCTCCTTGGTTATGATGGCCTTTGTTAAGACCAAAACACAATTTTTCCTGGGTAAGTGACGCATGTTTGCATGTTAAGAGATAGAGACTCAGAAAGTCTTCACAGCAAGCTCTGAAGATGAGCCCGGGTTGTGATTTGAAAAGATAATACAAGGGGCCAGCTTTTTTTCCTATTTGTTTCCCCCAACAAAGTCAGGTCACAAGAGAGTCATTTCGCCCAGCCCGTATTATTAACCAACAAAGTTCAAAACATCTCAACCTACCTATAATTTTATCAGTTTGGGAATTAGTAGGACACAAGGCACTTAAGAGTACTAAAATAATCTATTGCCAAGACTTGAAGCTTTAAAACAGCACCGCTCGTTGAATACCAGGAACTGAGAACAGAATCAACCAGACCCACTGCAAACTCCAAGCGATATTAACCCCAGATCGGTTTCTACTCTAGTGGACTTCGATTTACGATACTCTCATTTCTGGAATAACATGATTCTCACAATTCACCAGTCTCGAGACTTACAACTCACTTTTGACTACACTTCCGTAGTGAAAAAAGCAACAGTCAGTAATGTGTCAAACTATTGTCTACGAAATAAGTTTATAAGCCCAACTGAATAAATGTTGCAAATGTTATCAGTTCCATTAGTAGCATGCCTCGGTGGTGTCCCCACACCAATCATCAGAGCCATGTTGTCCAAACTAGTGGATGCTGATGAACAGGGTAAGTAAATGTTTTGTACCTTCCTTTTTTTTTCTAACTTGCCTTTGAGTTTACTTTGTGAATCAGTAACTGACGGACCAAGGTCGAGTTGAATTGACTGCAAAATCAAAGGGCAACATGGCGATATGAATTTTACTCTTGAGTGGCAAGAAAAAATATCAGTTTTACGAACGAGTGCCGGAGTAAGACACTGCCTCTACCGAGAAAAGCAAATCCATATATTCAAGGTCCGTGTGAAAGATGAAGGAAAGTAAGTAAAGATAGTTTGTAGTAAAACACCTACACACTATATTCGAAAATCCGCTCTGCTTAGCCAGACATTGAAGACAGTACACCCACTATATCTGCTGTATGTAGCACGAAAATTGAAATATTGAAATATACTTTTTTTCAGGTGCTTTGTTCGCCGCTGTGGCTACTCTGGAGACACTCTGCACCTTGTGTGGAGCCGCCATATTTAACTCCATCTATCCTCTCTTTCTTCACGTCGGTCTGAATGGGTTTTGTTTTCTTGTTATGGCTGTATCGATGATAGCTGCTCTCATACTAAGCGAGTAAGTTATTTCGTTATTAAAGAAGTGATAAGTATTTCTGCATGTTTACTGTCTTATGTATTAGCATTCGTGTAAAGAGTTACAGGGCCTATTCACTGATGTGATATAGTAACGATATAGTACACCAGCTATAGTTGCGCGGTTCTGTAGTGGCGCGATTTTGTGAACAGTTTGCCTTTAAAACAAAGGAAAGAAGAGTCCCTCAAACAATTCAAACGACTTGTCAAAGAAGCAATCTAACTTAGTAATTCTGAACACGGCATCCATGGAAAGTAGCCTTTTAGATTTAGACTTAAGGAAGAGTAAGGAAGTTAGGGTAGCAAACGAAGTAACATGTTAGTTTTTATCTAATCAGCTGGTGAATTGTTCCGTGGTTAAACAAAGATTAAATCAATAAACAAATAAATGACCAGGGAGCAGCTTTTTTGACAGAAACAAAAGAAATATTTGCACGAGAATAAAGTTCAATCACCGGAGGATCAAATTGGGGGCTGTCTTTACTTGGAGCCAGAACGCCTTGCATATGGCTTAAGTATTTCATCCCTCCCTCCCAAGCTTCCTGTAATAGAAAAGAATCATTTACGGTATACAAACATCTTCAGCTTTATGTGAACAAAGAAAGCTGCAGGGTAACTGAACAGTGTAACGCAACAATGTGATTTCTGATTGTTTCGCATCGTCCAAAGCTAACACTGCCCTCTTCTTCTTACAGAATTTATAAGAGAGGGGATCGGGAAAACATCGGCCTCGAAGACGACAAAGGTATTTTGAATAAAATACTAAGAATAATTAGCATTCTCAAGCGTTAAAAAAAGAATTTTTTTTCTCTTGGTTTTCAGAATTGCAGTAAAAGCGGATGAAGCGTCGCACAAAAAGGAAAATAGAGATGGCCTCTCAAACAAAGACGTGCTTGGATTTAACCAGAAGTAAACTTGAAACATTGTTTCACTCTCGAATGTCACAGACATGTGCAAGCAATTTCATTTGCTGAAGTCATGTTATACTGAACAACATTAAAACTGAGAAAAAAAGTAAAAGCAAAACTCTCTCTTACTTCTTGCAACGATTTCGGGAAGAAAAATTGGGACAAATATTTGATGCAGGGAACGTTTTATGAGTGCCGGCTCAAAGGTGGTACTCATTCTTTTTCCATCGATGAGCAAAGTTGCAATTTCCTGGAAGTATATGGTCACGTAAAGATTCTGAGCTGTTAAAAATGATCCCATTTTAAGCTGTTTGCAAACTTGAGAGGCCAAATTTTGATCACAAAAAGAGGCACCGATAACATACCACCAAGACAATTGAAATTATTATTACTAGAACTTATTTTCATTTAACAATAAATAAACAAGACAGTCTCAGTTACTTCTCCGTCCTGGGTCAGACAACAAATAAAAGAAAAAAAAGCATATTTCAAAATTAGGAAAGTTAATTACTTTGTAGCAAATACTTCAATATCCTTCACTATGGGAACAAACCAACAACTGCTCCGTCAGAAATAAACTCTTGCCAGTTTAGCTAAATTTGACTTCGGAAATAAAAGAAAATTACTGTGTCATTATTGGGGAGGGAAGTCGGTTTCAATCCACCGAACGTTTCTCACGAGTGCCCTCTCGTTTTGTCTGTGATCGGTTTTACCAACAAGTGTTGCCAGAGGTCACCTGCGACGCGTATAAGGCAACGCGTATCCCGAGTAGCTGGTTCATCTATCTACCCTTGGAAGTCACGTTCAACTTGGCGCTTGGTCAAGTGTGTCCCGCGGGATAGCGAGCTCGGAGTCGACAGCTGAAGTCACACAACTTGGTCATGTGTACGTCGAACAATCGTTCCTGTGCGATAGCCTGATTAAACAATCCACTGCGGGAGTGTAAAATGTCATGTCTTGGCTTGATTCTGAAAGGTGAATTGTCGAACAGGATCTAAGAACTTTTTCAGAGTCACGAACTTGTTACCTGTGGCCTTGAAGGGTTTACGTAGCGAATTCATCAGCGTCCTCTGCTGTTTATAAATGTTGGGCGAAATAAGATTAGGAGGTCGGGATGTTACAAGACAAATCTGGGCTAGAATGGAATGCAACGAGGGAGAATGCAAAACACAAGCCTGAATTGTCACACCTGATTGCTTAGCTGCGGAGAAGAGAGAGACCTTGGCTGGCATTTTTCGAGTATGCTTCTCGATATATCCATCCAAGAGAAGACTCTGAAACCAATAAATTAAAACACAAGCGTTTACCATAAATTGAGAAAGGAAAAACAAAGCATAGACATATCTGTATTCCTCTCAAAGGAAGACGTTTATGATAAAGACCAACGTTCCTGGCGAAAGAATGCTTTTCTATATGAAGAAGCACTAACGTCAATCGCTGGAGGCCAGTCATGGTTCGAATTTCGATGCGCCGTGGACCTTTGCTAAGATAATAGCAACCCAAAAGAGTAGTTCAGTTGTACCTCGCGCCTATATTATTCGTGGGCCCTGGAGAAACTGTAGTTCGTAACGCAGCGTGGAAAAGCATGTATCTTGTGACCCTGCTACTGGATAGCCCCCCCACCTAACCCCACCCGTCCAATAGGACGACTTGTTTAAAATAGCACTAAATTAGGTCCTTTTACCTCGAGAATCTCACGTAACGCGACAGGCCGCAAAGCTTCATATACGCGTTTAGCAACATGGCTCTAAAAGCAAATAGAAACAAGGCTGATGAGCTTGACACTGAAAGATCTGTTTTGAAATGGATACGTCTGGTGATGTTTAATAGACATGTACATAGTATATCAACAATGATATGAAGCCAAGATTCAATCAAAGAAAGTCAATGATACATTCTCAATTCTATGGTTGTTTTGTGTGGAAAATTCCCAGCTGGCACCGGTGTGGAAAAAGAAACAAAAGTGAGGACTGGCCTGTGGCATGTCAATCAAGGACACGAGCTTTACGTAAAGCTATAACAATGAGATCAGACGTGGACACTCACCTCTGGAATGCCAGGATTATTTAAAATCAGCATCAGTACCAAGTCTTTGAACATGCTTAGTAAGGGTTGGCTGGTGGTACCGTCAATTGTGATCCAGGGACGGCACACAACTGAATAGCTCTCATAGTTACTGAAACATAAGACGTCTGGTCGCCTTTCACTCAAGCTGGAAAACTGACTAATTCAGGGTCTAAAGTCTAAGGTCTCCCGCTTATATTAGAAAGAGAGAACGCAAAATCTCTCATATTGTTGCAATCAAGCTTGGATTTATTTGGTTCCAAAAGCAGGTTTGAAAAAAATCCGAAAACCTTTGCCACAAAGAGAAAGTCATAGAGTAAATCTTAATTCTTCAAGGAGAATCATCAAAGTGCCGATATTTTGGAAGGTGACTATTTTACACTTAAAACCAACAGGTCACGATGAAGCATCTTGCACACAGAACTCTATACATCGGTAGCAGTAACCACTGAGTTAGAGGCAGGATGCCACTGACCTAAAGTCAAAAGTGGGACACTGTTTTCATTTCTTTACTGGTCCTTGGGCAGGGTTGCTAATGTTGGCACTTTTTACGAACTCCATACCTTATCTTAGGTTTCTTGCGCCGCCGTCGTTTTGATCCTTGGAGTTCACTGTCACCTGCTGATTCTAGGGATAAGCCTGCTTGTTCATTTGCCTCGTTAACTCCCTTGCCAGCTGTTTCTTCATCGACTGACGTTGAACTGCCATATTTATCGGTCTTTTCAGCGCTTGTTAAACCATTATGACTTGATTTGTTCTCCGTGACATTTTTTGTCACACCCAGATCTTCGTCATCTCCCTGATCGGTTGCTTGGGAGTCAATGCTTTCTCTCCCTCCTTGCCAGTTTGAAGCTTCCTTTACAGGTACTGTCTGGGAATCGATCTTGGGCTAAAAAGGAAAAGTATGCAGTAATATTTTCACTACCAAGAAGAACTCAAGAGATTTTACGGTTAAACTTCTTGAAGGGGAGCGCAAAACTTAATGACAGAAAAAGACATCACGCCGGTGATTTTAGTGACCGCAGTAAACAAGAACAGTGCGCGTGAACGTTAATACCCTTGAATCTTCATGTCACATACTGTTATGAGTTCTTCTATAGATGCATGTTATACCCCCTGGAGCTGGAGATGAAGTAAGCAAATGACTTAAGCGGAACAACACGAAGTTTGCCTAAGGGTGTCCGAGGTTATCGGGACGAGAAGGCTGGGCTTTTCTCAACACTGTTACAGGGCTACTAAAGAGCGTATGCACTATTTTCTATTCTGGTTGCCATTTCATGGCTCTACAAGGGCAGCGGCAGGCCGGTGAAAACAGTCACTGACTGTCTCATGGAGGATACTGGTCTCAGCGTATAGAATGACGGATAGGAAACGATGGAAGATCGACTGAGTTCGTTAGTTCATGAATAGTGTAATTAGTATGCGTGTAACTGTGTAACACTGATTCAATTAAGAAATTTCCATCATTACAAAGCTAATTACTTTTCCGATTACTTTTGTTTGATCAAGGTAACTGGTAATCGGGGATCTACCCGCTTCTCGTTTATTATGTATCAATGAAGCACAAACATAAATATTGTGAAAAGAAATTCCAATAACCTCATGCGTTGTCTCCAAAGCAACACCATCGATGCACCCGTCAACTCCTAGATCTCTTTACGCTAGAAAATAATAAGGCTTAAGCCAGAATTCAGACCGTACCTTAAGTAAAGACATACACCAGGGCTTGACAAAGGCGGCAGTGACCAGGCGATGTTCATAAACACCAACCGAGTACAACTGAGAAACAATACAACAACATTATCACCAAATCAGTAACGCGAGGAGTTTTAGCAAAGACAATGGCGACGGCAACGAAAACAAGGACGCCACAATAATCATTCTGTACGTGCGTTATACATTTTGTGCTGTATTGCTTAGAAATCCAAGGGAATGCAGAGTGAAATGATCAAAATCAAGGTTTTAAGGACGATGTAGACTGAACAAATGACTTTTTCCACGGCGTTGACGTCATCGTTGCCTAGCTACCAATAAAACGGAGAGAGGATTATGTGATGGAATGCCGTACAACACGTCTGCAGTCAGACGATATGTACAAAAGGACAAGCAATCAACTAGTCAGCAAGGGAACACGGAGTATCAGGCCAGTAGGCAGGATTTTTTGCAATAGGGTGCGATCCAACGAGGAGACGGACCACGCGAGCGCTAGAGGCGCGAGCCTCTAGGGGGAGTCCGGGGGCATGCTCTCCCGGGAAATTTTGAAAATGATGTCGTCTGAGACTGCATTTCGTGCGTTTTGAAGGCAGTATGATGTGAAAACAGTCAGCCAAAAGCGAACTTAAAAACGTGGAAACTTTTGAACTTCAAAATGCCTTTTTTTTGGCGCAGAGACTACGTATGTATTTCACAGTTTTAGAGAATAATGTCACTATTTAAAAAGAACAAAAATAGAAATAAAGTTGAAAATCCCTATTATTCACCAGGTTTGTTCCAGCAAACTATGACGATCAGTGCTGCTCAGTGAAACAGAACAGTGAATCAGAACAGAACTATACTATATACATTTTTTATCAATTCACTTTTTTTGAAGCGTTGGTTAACAAAAAAGTGGACCTCCGCAGCCTGTGGGGGGGGGGGGG
>BLFK01000982.1:26030-77410 GCA_014634185.1 Astreopora myriophthalma | reverse complement strand
ATTAAAATTTTCTGGAAACTTCGTCATCGTCTTCGCTTACTAGCCTCTATTTTGGGATAAGCTCTGTGCATGGAACACTGTTGACACAGTTACAGTTAAAAGTATGCCAATCAAACCTTCTGCTTTTCGCTTGCGCATCTTTCTTTGTGCTTTTCCCTTCTTGGCCAGCTTTTTGGTCTCTGCTTTTCCTAAAGTCAGGAACCTTTTTTCGTTACTCTGTGGGGGCCGGTCGTTGCCAGAGCTCACAATATCTGCCTCAGATGCCACGGTTGGTTTTGGTAACTTACTACAAGCACAATTTAAATGGGGGTTTAAAAAAATTGGGGTTTGATACATTTGTTGTTAGCATTCTACCATAAACCGTCACGTTTATTATATCGGCTTTCAGAACACTTGGAATTCACCAAGATTCTTTCACAGTACAAATGGAGATGATTCCCATCTTGACTTGTCACGACAGGGAACAGCACATATCGTTACGTACAAAAAACTGATAGAATTTTCATTGTTTTACACTGGCAAAAGAATACACTGTAATGATTTAACAATGTGAATTCAATATTATGCCTTTAATACTATGATCACGCTACTTTTTTCTGGACAACTGATTGTCTGCAAATCCGACTAGTAATCTGGAGACCCGGGTTCAATTCCCGGCCGAATCACATTTTCACTCATACAATCAGTTGTCCAGATTCCCCTCCTCTCTACTATATATATATCTTTAAAGGCCCTCTGAACATTTACAAGGGGTCACGGTCTAAAAGAATGCAACCGAATAGAACTCACCGTTTCCCTTGAACAGCTCCAACATAGGATTTTGTAAGCAATCGTGTCCAGTTTTTTTGTAAGTGACTGAACAAGGACCTGTCCAGGCCTCCAGCTCCAAGGTTGTCCCCGGGTGGCAGTTCAACACTTCCTTCGTCTATCTCTTTCTTTGCAAAGTGAAAAAGTCTTCTGTTTTTAACTGTAACTCCCAAAGCCTCATCATTTCGTACCAACCCTGACAAACAAATGGAAAAGCATATCTCTTGCCAATGTGACATGTCAATATTTCCTAAGAAATGCCCACCCATTTTCTTCCAAAACCAGCTCTGGTCAACCCGTCGAACAAGAAACCTAAACATTTCGCTATAACCACAGAAGCAAATAGCGAAAATCCAATGGAAAACTCCGAAAGAATACAAGTGACAGAAAACTTGCTGAAAAACAGGGCTTTATTGGTGACCCAAACCACTATTGTGGGAAGGAACTATTATTGTTCAAAAAATAAATAATGGCCATAACATGCTGGAACCTTGCAGGATCTTGAATGACACATTTCGCTTCGTAACCAGAAATCAACAAATCATGTATCCATTATCTTTTAGCATCTACCAATGTAAAAATTTTTGTGTCTGCCGAAGAAGCGATAAGACAGCTTGATATCAGGGAGCTTTAGATTGGAGTACGAGTTTTCCGTTCTGAGCACGCGCACCTGCAAAAATTTCGACCTCGATACCTAATGCGCGTGCTCAAAACTCGTAGTCGTACTCCAATCTAAAGGTCACAATTGCCTCCATGCCCTTGCCTGGGGTATAATACAGCTGCTATTATTTAAATTAATGCTCCTTCAACTTACCCAATGGGGTGTTGAGGCAAACACAGTTGAGATCCCTCCAATAACTCCTAAGAGCGGCCAAGCTCGTAAACAAGTGACTACGCATTGTAAATGACTTGTCTGATGGCGGACAAACTGTGTGATAGCCAGGAAGAGAAATTGTGGTGTCCAGTAGCTTAACGCCCCTGCTCAAAAATATTTTTGCCTGGAAAACAACATCAAGCATTGACAACATCACTATCATCATCTCAACAACAACAACAACAGCAACGCTCACTTTATTTCTTACAGTCTTGAACACCGAGACAATTAGCTTAGCTATTCTGGGAGGGCTACGTGGACTAAGAATCTACATAATAAGCTCACAAACAACAACAACAACAAGAACAACACAAAACAACAAAAACAATGACAAACACATTTACATATACATACTGCCTGAAAGAGAAAAAGTAAGAGATTCAAGTTATGTCCACGAAAGTGCAGTGTTAATCGGATAGCGCATATGAACATTCATCCACTCAGTTTTAAGGATTTGCAGACTGTCAACATCGTCGACTAAAGAAAATATCAGGACTACAGTCATGTACCCAAATGATCGTGCTTCATTCAGTCACAATAGAGCAGTTTTTCAATTGTGAAGTAAAACCAAAACCAAAGTAATTACACGGCCAATCACGTTTCAAGGGAAATATACAAATCAGCCGAACACAAATCGAAGTAATTCACAGCTTGGTTCTACTAGCCAATCAGAACGCAAACAGAGTAAAGGCAGCCGGTGCCAAGCGCGGGAAAACGAGTGTGACTTAGTCACCAATGGTTTTAGTTTTGCATCTGATTGTTTGGAAATTTCACACGAGGTTTTGTCAAACTATGGACCAAACCAAATCAAAAACCAAAGCAATTGCGTCATTCCTTTAGACCCTCTATTGAAAACCACTCCATGATTCCTAAGTTAACGCTGTTTACAACAAACGAGTTATCTGGCGCAGCACAGACTGTATGAAATCTGATAGTGAAGTGTTACCGGACGGTTCACCCCAAAACCAACTAGGAAATATACGGAGAAACCTTTGTCTTATTTTACTGGTTTACGTACATCTCTGATTATATTTGGAAATGGAAGCAGAGGTGTAATCAAGCCCATGTGAGCCAAGTTGGTGAGAAGATTCACTGGAGCTGCTTTAACTCTCCTGCAAAGGAAGATCCAATTCAATCCAAGCAGCAACACAAAAATTAATTAGCACCGTGGCATGATCGTAATTTTATACAGGGGCAAGGCTTCCAACATCTGGGCTTTACACTGGAATTTCACCTCAACGTAACGTTACTGAAACACTCTGTGAGGTCTAGTTTAAAGCAAAGATTCATCTAAAAATCCATTTGAAGACTAAGGTCACAATTGCTAGCTTGCAGTCATTTTTTATAGTAATGGTGGAGTTGGCAAGGAGTTAGGTCCACGCAGAGCTTAATATACTGTCACTGTAGGAACGTCATGCTGATCATAAAATTGACCATAACATTTTAAGGGGTCTGCATGTAAGCAACCCTGGTACTTGTTTGAATGCAATAACTGATATGTCACCGAAAAACTGCATGCATGTTTATTAAAATAGCGTCAGAGGCAGAGCCACGTTTAAGTGGATAATGATGGTAGGCATGGCTGTGGAAATAAAAGCAGAGCTTAGAATGGTTTTCAGTTGTTTGACCATTACCCGCAATCTTTGATTCTTCCTTTAAGTGGTTGTGGAAGATCACCGACGAGGGTGTTCTTTTTGGCAGGATCAAATACATACTCGTCAAAGCCTTCAACCTACAGACGAAAAAGAACGAAAAGCCTAAATGACCAGTGAGAATGAAGACTACGTACTCTAGTGTGCACCTGGCACAAGATTTACCTTTTATCTTAACAGCTCCTTTCTTAAACCAAATTGCCCTCATGCATATCTCCTTGGTTTAGGCTTGGTTAGGGATTAGGACTAGGGTTGCAAAAGAACCCTCTGACTGAATTATTAAGGAATGCTTTTTTACCCCAAGTAAAAATTCCAATGGTTGATATAATATCAAGCCAGTTTTCCTTTTTGTGATAGCGACACAGTATTGGTAAATGTATTTCTGAGTTCCGTGCGGGAAATACTCACATGTCTTGGCTTCCCCAAAGCTATAGTGCCTAGTTCAACTTGGTTAATCTGGTCACAATGTATTTGCTTACCTCCCCTGCAACGTCTATTGTTCTGCAAAGTATCGACAAAGGCATCACCATTAAGACATCAGAGAAGCGAAACCAGCCCCGAAGAGGCTTGCCATCTTCATTACAGACTTTTGCCAAAGGCTTTAAGTACTTCATCCAGTCATCGCTTCGATCCAAGCTTTCTTCCCTGTCACTGTTCATCTGACCATCATAATCTTCATCTGTTATCTCTTGTTGTGATATATCACCATACACAAGCATCCATAACAGTTCATGTAAGGCTTGTACTCTGTAAAATCTCGGAAGGAAGCCGTACTTATGAGCTGGAACCTGAAAACAGCAATTTCGGAAATTCAGTGCAACGACAGACAAGAACTACCTGTGGTCATTAAAATTGATTTCTTCAAGGGTGCTGTCTGCCAAGTTTTCTGGATGCGAAGAGTGGACGCTAACCGAGAGGCA
The DNA here is from genome assembly GCA_014634185.1 of Astreopora myriophthalma. Lineage (NCBI taxonomy): Eukaryota > Metazoa > Cnidaria > Anthozoa > Scleractinia > Acroporidae > Astreopora > Astreopora myriophthalma. Next base: position 73,157 of record BLFK01000982.1, on the reverse strand, counting down.
TAACTAAGAGAAAGGACGATTGACTACCTTCTATTATCAGAAGAGATCTGGTGTATTTAGGTAATGACATGAAGCAGCGGAAAAAGTTCATGGCCTACAACGTTAGAGATGGCTGATGAATTCGTAAGTTAAATTATTAATATTGAAGAAAAACTAATGAAATAATGAATTTATCAGTAATGACGCGGGAACTTTTTCGTTAAAACGTTTTTGTGACATTATATACCTTCTCCTTAACATCGGTGCTTATGTTTTGGACTGCACTCTCTAAAGCATCCTTGTCTTGTCCCTGCTGTCCCTTCCTTCGAGCTCCAAGCTTCTTTTTTTCTTTCTCTTTTCCTTTTTGTGTAGCTGCTATTGCTTTCTCAAGTTTCTTCCTCTCTTTTTCCTCTGCACATTGCCGAGCTTTTTCTTGTCTCTGTTCAAAAACGAATCACCAATAAGTCCTTTGGCACCATTTGGCACCCAATCTTTGATGACGTTCATGTAACATCCCTCTTCATCAAACATTGAATTTAGTTCGCTTTTGGCCAAATACTGCATAAAGGAATTTAGCTCAACCAAATGTTGTAGCGTATTGCTGCTCTTCCAAGAATTTTGTACAATGAGGCAAGCCACCCGGTTAGCCAATCTGGGATCATCATGCTACCTTCAAGTCCTGTTCCAGTGCATTTACAGCTATTTGGGGCTCATTCTTATTATTTACTTGGATGGATGACTCTTCGGCGGTACGTGCGTATACTTTTCGATATGCTCTCTTAACTATTACTAATTTTTTACTCCATTCACCACGCTTTTCATCAGCTAAGAGATCAAGTAGGCACCCAAAACACAAATGTTAAATGTTTGTCATGTCACAGTTAGTGTTTTGCCGATATCTCAACATTTTAGTCTATCAATAATGGACCACGAGATCAAACTTTGTCATGGCGTACTGCTTAACTTTCTTTTAACTTTCTCATTGGCTTTTAAACATAATTGTTTGTGATGCAAAGAGTGTTTTCTCTGCCGGAATAAAGAAGATTTTAAAACTTGTCCGATAATTTCTCTACGGCTTTAGACTACTTGAATTTATTAGTGCAAACATATCGCAGACTGAGAAACAGTTCAGTTCCATTCTATTGATGCCAGAATATAAGTGACGATTGGTGTCATACAAGTGAAAAAAAATTGGTCAATTACTCCATGTCTCATGTCTAGTTTTTTTCTGAATTGTGTTTTGCATTAAGCCAGTACCGTAATATATACCTCTGCAGCTTTATAACACTCCTCTTTGATCCGTGCACGACATTGTTCCAAAGCGTGAGCAACTTTAGGGCTATCATTACTAATAGATGGATGGAGATAGAGATCCACCTGTAATGAACAGTCAAATGATTGAAAACATGATAGTCATGCAAAGACCAATGGAAAACTATGCGAAAATTCAACAATTCATGCGTTGCTGGTAAGGATTTCACTTTACCTTGAGCACTTGAAAAACCCTTTCACCACATGGTGAACTATTTGCTGTTAGTATATCTCTGTGAATGAACGGTGCAGGGCTGATATTATGGGAATCCCTAACTCTCAAGTTTGGCACGTAATACGCACGTAGCAGGGTCTCGAAGCATGGTACAATGTACATTGCAGGCATAGAATGCAGTTAGGAACATCACGTTTTCTTGGTTAAAAAATGTACCATGAATTACTCTTTCTGCTCATCTCATACATTCCTCTTACACTTACAAGACTATTCTACCTATGCGTGAAGGTAGCAAACAATCATCTTTGTACAGTTTTGATCAGAAAACAGCTTAACTAACTCCCCTGTCATTGCCCCTTCGACTAAGATACGTGCGCGATACTTACCTTTTGTGATACATTTCCATGGTGAACAACAGTTGTCAGTTTCCTGATGAATCCCTGGGCATTAAGCTCATCAAGGAACCTAATGACAAAAGTGAAACTTGTAGGGGTTGTAGGGGTTCTTAGGACTGTTCAATTATTCGCATGACCTTCTCTGGCCTCAAATTCACCTGTCGCGAATGTTTATCACACTAATAATATACATGAAAACATTTCTCGATTCTGATTGGCTAAGAGAAATGCAGTTTTCAGGAAACACGATGCAGAAAAAAGGTAATTCAGTGCAGGAAAAAAAAGGAAATTCAGTGCAAAAAAGAGAAAAAACTTTCGCGGCTTGAAAAACTTTAAAAACACTGAAAAACCTGTTGTTTTGACTGAACGAGTGATGATATATTTGCAGAGTTTGAATAAATTATTTTTGCACGTGATTTACTTGAGTTGCTTCTGTGTAGTTATGATAAGCTATCTAGCAATTTTTTCACGAATATTATTAACAAGTAATCAAATGGTTTTTCTCGTGCAGTTTGGAACAAATAATCACTCGTAAATGTTCTCAAAGACCACAAATTGCAAAATCCAACATTATGACTATGGAATCGTCATGTTTTTCCTGCAACTGTTTAGCCAAATTCACAGATATTTTATGCTATACGCAACACTCCCTGTGAAACTGTTTAGCTAAATTCACAGATATTTTATACTATACGCAAAACTCCGTGTGAAATTTAAACACAATCTCTGTAAAGGATTTTTAGCTAAACATTTACAAGAAAAACATGGATATTCCTTAGATATTCAATGCGACCTGGACGCATAAAATGTGGTCAAATCTACAGACATTTTATAGGGGTTACACAATCTCTGCAAGTTCCCACATCTACAGACATGGCAATTTACAACAGAAATGTAGACATTTTCAGAGATTGAAATTACTTTTGTTAAGTCTAAATAGGTCAAAGTTTCCAGTGCATGTGGGCATAACTTCTATATATATACACAGTTACATACCTGAATAGTAATTTCTTAGAGACCGATTTTGTGATGAAAACTAACGATAAAAAGTCAGGACGTTTCGACCTCTCCGAGGTCATTTTCAAGTGCGAGTTAATATGTACAAGTAATTAGCATAAATACGTTTCTAACAGTTAAAAATAGTTTAAAAATGCAGTGAGCGCTAAACTGAAATAAAATATGTAAAATAAGTGATAAAACACTTTTATCACATTTATGCGAATTACTTGTACATTTTAACTTGCACTTGAAAAATTAATGACCTCGGAGAGGTCGAAACGTTGTGACTTTTTATCGTTAGTTTTTATCACAAAAAAGAGTTACTTACCGAGAATAATTAACAGTTCAATGAGCTGCCTTCCTTTTTCGAAGAGCAAAAGGAACACCCATCTGACGCATGGCAAGTGATTAATTGCATCAAGCTCAATTCTTATTGGCGTAGATTTAAGTTTTGTTCCTAGATATAACTACTCCTTCAACAGTACTCATATTTGCGATTATACTATTTAGCCTATTCCTAGTATGGCCGGTAAATCGGAGTTTGACAGTAATCATAACTTTACGCGAAATTCCCTCGTCAGGTAATGAATTTTCCTTGAATCGCATAATCGAATAAAACAAGAAAAAAAAGAATCTCAATTTGACAATTTGACGACAGTTGTTACGTAGATGCGAAACAATATCACTTAGCCTCGTTTTCAACTCGCAATTCCACGCTAAATACCTCGCTTCGTTAACCAATCAGAATGCAAGATTTTATTCAATTATGCGATTCTAATTTGAACACTATTAGCTTTAATTTTGCCTTTCAATAATTCTTACCTGGACACCACTTTCCTGTCTATTTTCCCCTCGTGTCCCTCTTCTACTTCACTCAACAGTATGGCCTTGAACATAATATCATAGGGTTTCTTTTTTAATTCAGTCTAACTATGCTCTGTCTATAAGCGATCAAACATTTTTATACAACATTGTGTTCAAAGGACGCGTTTAACTGTTTAGACGCTTCTCTCAATATTGCACCAATTTTTAAATGATGGTCTATACTTGGTATAGATCATCCACCGTTTGCCTTAGAAGTTGGATTATTCGGCCACACGTAGCTGTCAATTAAACAGGTGCAATCATGGAAAAGACGACAAGCAATAGAACAGAATTCTGGTTATGTTAATGTTTATGCTAAAACAATAACTGAGGTTTTGTCTCTTTGGCACAAAACTGTTTGTTTGTTTGATTAGGAATCTAACATTAAGTGTGAACGCACTACCTCGGAGGAGAATGTCTAGTTGTTTACGTGGGGCGTCCAGTCATTAAATAATGTAAATTTGCGGTAGAGACAAAATGGCCAGACTTTGAACACATTTCTGCAGCATGAAGAATCTGATTGTATGGTTTTCCTTTGGATGTGGCAGAAATTCCCAATGCCCTATATACTACAGAGATGACATGGAGAAAAAATCTTGTCTAAGGAAACAACATTACAGAAGAGCTTGACCTATGTTATAGCAAAAGTATAATTTATCATGGGCTCTAAACCATCTCTACATAGCTTAATCTCGAATTAGTTTGACTGCATTTGGATAACATAAAAGTAACATTTTACCTTCTGAAAAGGGAAGGAGCCCTCAACCACTTTCTTGTTCTGTATATATTCCAGCATAAGTTGCCTCCTTTTGAGTTTTCTGTATGTTACTCGTTCAGCTACAAATAATTACGGTTATTCAGTTGCAATATTCTGATCAGGAAATCTGAGAAGCTTCAGTTGTCTGCCAGCCACAATTTAAGAAAGAATATGGAAAATTTTGTCATCTGTTCTAGCTTGTTGAGCCTTGTCCCTTGAAGGATTAATTTAGACTGTGAAAAACAGTTTCAACTAACATGGTCATGTTCCTGGCTTCAGCGGGCTTGTGTTCTGAATAAATACCAGAATCTTTGATTGAAAAGGCGGTGGGCTCAGCAGGGAAGACCTCGCTTGGTTTACTAAGAAAACTAAAGAGGTTGGCCCAAAGCATCAGGTCTTAACCTGGTTCCAGACGAGAAGAGGGTGACCAAACATTGGCTTGCTTTACTAACCAACCCTCTTGAGAGACTCTTCTGGATATTCAAGTGCAGCTGAGGAGTTGAACCAAGAACAACCTAGAACAAACTCAGCTCAAACACTGGCTCCCCTTACTGGCCAACCCTCTTGAGAGACTCTTCAAGGACAATGAAAGAGGCAGCAGATTTAAGAATCCCAACTGATGGGAGACAGACTATTATATTCAAGTGCAGCTGAGGAGTTGAACCAAGGACTACCTAGAGTAATTTCAGCTACTGGCCGGCCAAGGCAAGACTTGAAACTCGGACTTTAGGATTTACAATTCTATCACCCTAACTTTACCACTCAGTCACATATTATGCTATCTCCTCTACTTTGAGACTTTGACTGTCAAGCGAATAGCACTGTCACCTTACCTATTACAGATTTGTTCCTTGGTGTTTTCTTTTCTTGCAGATCCAAACCTTAAAAAGAAAATTAAAATAATTTTCCAGATTTAAAAAGTATTTGGAACTTTTTTCTCCATGTTCATGCCAGCGAGCTCTTGCACGTATGATAATCCCATTTATTTTCTCTTCACAAAACAATTTCTGTTAGTCTAGACCTGTTACAATCATAAGGATCATTTTCAAATCTCATTGCTTCCTCGTAATCCTGTTGGAAACGTTTTTTTTTCTCTGGCTCCTCTGTTTCCCTTTCTCCCTAGAGTAATCAATGGCGTGTAGCCTTATGTTTCTGTTTGACCCAATCCTAAACAAGACACTTATCCCACAAATCCTTTTCTCCCTATGATTTCCAATCTGGAATATTAACTCTTAAGGATTCCATGTATTGTTCATCATCTAAAACAGAAACATTCATTTTCCACATACTTGAGCCCTTAACAGCCTCAATTTCACCAAAAGATAAACTGATTGCTGCATGATCAGTTTTAATCGCTGGTATAATATCAGTGTTAGTACCGAAATCACAAAGATCTTTAGAAATAAGCCAAAAATCTAACCAACAAAATATGGTTGTCATATTTTGATTCCACGTATAAATTTTCGTTTTAAGATGGCTAATTCTCCAGATATCCACTAGGTCAAGTTAACTTTGCAAACATTCGATACTACATGTATCTACTACAGCCTTTCTCGGTATCATTACACCACCTTGTTTATCCAAAGCTGGATTTAAAGAGCAACTGAAATCTCCACCAAAGATAATGTTCTCGTCAGATTCTAAATTCTCAGTTTGAAGTATAGTATCAATTTCCTCAAGGAATGGATAGAATCTCTGTCTTTGTTTGGTGCATAAATATTGACAAGAACATAGTACTTCATAGTCTACTTGAACCTTACTTATAATATAGCACCCCACGGGATCTGGAATTGTGGAAAAGGTACTGTACAATTGAAACTATTACTCATTAAGATTCATTCTCTGGATACCACGTTTATTCTTTTAATGGAGGCTGTTAAGTTTTTTGGTTAAACTGCATGTAAAGAGAGGGAACGTTACAGGTGAGTCAATAGATTGGAACCAAAGCGTGCGAGGTCCAAAGTGCATCGGAAATCATTTGCCTGATAAATAGCTTAACATTTATGTTTACTTTCTGCATGTATTGCAATTTCCTGATTTCAAATTCGACACTTACTAGCTGCCTAATATTGTTTTATCCATAGCTATCACAGTGTTACCTTCTGAAAGAGCAGCCGATGGGCTGGGCCCTTCTTGAGGTGGCTCCTTGGTTAGAGCTTCAGGAGTTTGTGACTCTAAAGCTTTCATTTCCATTTGTTTGATTTGATCCTGTACTTGCTTCACTTTCATTGTCTGGATGTTGCTCTCTACAAACGGGGTTGCAACAACCCTAAAAACAGGCACACAAATCATAATACAGTAACCCACTGCTACAAAATCAAGCAACGTCAACAGCTGATCACAAAGGAACAGTTGCACTACGTGGAGGCACCAGAGAAATGCATGAACTAATAATTTTATAGTATCAACTATGCTGAAAAGTTGACCACTTAAATTATTTAAAGACAATCAAAACAAGACAAAGGGCTCCTTGTAAGTTGTGGCAGTGGCCAACTTACCCAGGGCTATCAGCAAGAATCAAAACCAATACAGAAATAGTTAAATCTTATGAATACTTGAATGCTATAGCCAGCCTTTACTTGAGCCGGTCTAAGCATTTGCAGGAAATCAAGCAACAAATAAAAAGTCAATCAAAATTATCCAAATCTGGTTGCATTGTGATTTTCAATTTGTAAGGCTGAAACACTATTTTAGATTATTGTTGTTGTGAGATTTCAGTTAGTGACTTTAGAAAGTCAATTTAAAATGTATGTACATTTTGAACCTTAATGTTGATTAATTGCATCTGATGACATCATTAAAATTACAAAGTACAGTCACTTTAATAAATTAATGTTGGTATTTCCATCAGCTCTGAAGCTGTATCAGCAGAAGTGGATGCTCCCATTTTGCAGCTTCTCTCTGTCAGTGCTCCGTTTTATGGGTATCTAAAGCTATACCTACACAGATCAGAGGAAAGCGAAAACAGACGTTGAACTCACCGAGGATCGAACTGGGGTCGACTACAATCCTGGCCAAAATGTTGGGACAGCTACGCTTTTTTCCATGAAAGGCACTGTTCTCTTGATCCCCCCTCCCCCTTGGACAATGTTGGGTATCCGAGGTCAAACACTTTTTAAACATCTTGTCTATGGTGTGGACTTCAACATTGTTCAGTGGGTGTGGGGGTTGAAACTTGACGAGTCTGTTTTTTTGTGAGTGGGAATTACGGGTGACTTGTATTATTATACTCCAAAACTATGATGGAAAAGGGGTGTGTCCCCAAATGGTTTTGCCAGGATTGTAGCTGTGATAGCCCCACACTATCCAAGTGGGCAGAGTTGCTTGAAGCACGGCTAGTGCTAACCATCGGTTAAGTCCAATCAAAACCTAGAGATTGTCATGGTATTTATCCCGGGTTAGCGCTAACCTTGCTTTGAACACCTCGGCCCTGAGCCCTTGGCCCTGCTCCTGCAATGTTCAAAGAACATGTGCAGTTTTGGCAACTTCTCCCCAATCCCCACCTCCTTCTATGCAGACTGAATAATCACATATGTTGTCACCATCAACTTGAGTTGGGTTTGTTACGACTCACCAAGCAACTTTAGTTTTTGCTATGTCTTGATGAACTTCCTTTACTAAATTCTTCCTTTTCATGTCATTCACCACCGTTCTTAAATCTCTAAATGGAAGTTTGCACATCTTCTGACAATTCTGTTTGAAAAAGAAGACACGAACAAGACAGACCTAAACCTACTGCCCAAAACAAGGATATTTGAGACAGAAAACCATCGATCAGCTCAAAATGATTAGCTGCATGCACAGGAAAACATGATGCAGGTACTGATTCAAAACCAAATTCATGATGATCACAAACCACAACTGTTTTGGGGCCATGACCCATTTTAAACATGATTATCTGAAGCACATAGCGACATCTATAAGCAACAGTGATTGAAATAAATGCCACGGAACTCTACAATTCTTTCAGAACAGTAGCAAGGATCGGGTAGGAACCTAAACGAAGAGGTCCTTCCATACTACGTATCTCTGGCCAATTAGCCATGAATAATCAGCGATGCCACAGGATCAAGTGTTGGCATTGGTTCCAAGACCATTTTTATGTTTAGTTTAGTTACACATAATTATATAGTAGGAGGATTCTCCAGAGTTGGGAAGCCAAGTGGAGCATGAACATGATCCTCTGTGTGGAACAATACCTTACGAGAGCTTTCATTCAAGTTGAATACAATACCACCAGCCAGACAGCCAACCGAACGAGTAACAAGTGGAATAACAACTGAACAAAGAACTTATACACTCTAAAGGAATAGATAGGATGGCCATGAATAGGCATTGTTATATTACAAGAATTGGGTGAATTAAAAACACAAAAGGTTCTCTTGTATCAAAAAGTGTCATGGCCCCGTTCACACTGGCAAAGTAATGGCCTCAATTTATTCATAAAAACAAATAAAATGATACACCGCAGGTTTTATTTTCAATTGATGTGCGTGCCTACATTTATACAAGTTCAAGTACTAAGTTCCTTCTACATTCCTGTGTTGGATTGTTCTTGATAGTGTATTATCACATCGCTCGCTTTGCATTAAGTTTTCATGACCATGTACCAAGTTGTTTGAATCTAATCCCCCATTAGGTGCGATCAAAACCTCTTTGTTCTCATGTTTATCAACTCAGTTCTACATGTACTGTGCACCAAGCTTGTTTCGACTCGGCCCAGCACTATATAATATTGGAAGCATAAACCAGGCAAAGGTGTCAATGAAAAGCTAACAACTTTAGCTCAATTGCCTTATTAGGAATAAAGGTACAAAGATAAACTCAAAATCGTACTCATCGTACCTTTAGAGTGCAGCCACTAGATCCAACCCGATATATGGCATCATACACTTGGGTCACCAATGGCCTCTCAGCGACAAGATTTGACTGATAATCTACAGTGAGGCATCATAAAATTCAGAAAAACAAAACATGGAAGCATCAGACTTGTGATCCATACAGGTAGCTTCTGGGTTCAAGTCCTGCCCTTTCTGCCCTTGCATTTCTGGACATATCTGCCTTCTTCAGTTGGGATTTTTAGGTTTATTAGTCGCTCGCTTTCTGTCTTCAATACGTAGCATGTACTTTGTCAGGGAATTTTAAAATAACACATGCATGTCGCTTCTATTTCACAGTAATTATGCAACTTTTAAACCACCAAAACCACCCAGCCAAATTATCTGCTTTGCACGTTAGCTGGAAAAATTTATTCTAGTTTGATGAAGGTGACCCAAGTGCTTGTAAAATTCCCTTCAAAAGTCCACCTCTTAAAAACTGTCTCAAAGCAGCTTGCATTATTATTTTTAAAGATAAAGTTAATTCATAAAGAGCTCACGTACTATCAGTCCAAGAATCCCTTTCTTTGGTCCCATCATCATCATCATCATCATCAACATCATCATCGTCATCAGCTTCCTCGTCATCATCGCTGGGATCCCAAAGGTTGTTGTTTTTTTTTAGCACAAAAGGTTTAACCAGCCTCACTTTAATAGAGGATGCGCTTACACCAATGGTAGATTCCGTTGTTTTCCTTTTCTTCTTCTTTGGGGGGCAGTTACTTCCGTCATTGCTGTCCTCAGAAACTGCTCCAATTTTCTCTTCTGCCACATACCCTGCCTGCTGTAGATATCGTCTAACATTTTTCAAAACCTTTTTTGACTCGTTCTATATGAGAGAAGAATACATGTTCACACAAAACAGTACACTAGACAAGTTGTATTTAAAATGAATAGATTAGGGCAATTTTGGGTCAGGACATTCTAATGGCAATGTTTATAGGATCCCTGTCAGATCTACTGTGAATTCAAAGGATCATTCAGGGTTTGTGCACACCAGGCCCACAGCCGGTTACGCCAAATAATTATCCTTGGTGAGGTTTTCCAAATCATAAACTTATATTATTATTATTATTATTATTATTATTATTATTATTATTATTATTATTACCATTTTTATTATTATTATTATTATTATTATTATTATTACTATTATTATGCTGTGAACTGGCATGTGTCAGGGACTGTTTGGTGGAAGGCGTCGAAACAGTTGTTGGCATTTCATTGGCATGGGACATACACAGATTCCACCCTGGTCTTAAGCGAAACGCACAACGATGTTCAGGAGATTGACATCCCTTACCACTTGCTCCAGTATCTTTGAGAGAGGCAGTTCTTGGTTTGGTGCTCCCATTAATAGTCTGCACAGACTGGCTGCTAGCACATCATACCTATGATGCTCTTGCACATGAAACCTTTTCAGTCTTACAACATTGGTGTTGTAATTTCTCCCACCTTCATTCCGAGTAAAAGCTGGTTTGCTTGAATCAGACGTGGTTATTATCACTGGCTGAAAAACAACAAGACCATTCAGTTGGAAAAAAAAATAAACTTGCCCTTTGAAATGAAATTTTCCACATCCCCAAAATGGCTGGATTCCAATCATTGGCAGTATCCAAGATTCCACGGCCAAAAATTCCTGAATTGCAAAATTCAAGTTTCTCTATTTGGGGCAGCCTCACAGTTTAGGTACAGTGTAAGTGGTACATGTACCTTTTAAGATCTGGGGAAAAAACACCCAGTGTTCGTCAACAACATCCAACATCATTTAACCCACCATCATTGACATAATTATGAGTTGCACTTTCACACTGTAGTGTGAATCCTCATCACCTATTGGTAAGGATTTTGTTGGAATGTCTTATAATCTGTATAAATTGATTGTTTCATGAACACTCTGCCTAATTCGATAACTCCAAAAAGAGGGTTATCGAATTGACAGTCTTTTCATAGTAAGTTAACAGTTACTAAAGATCATTTAGCGCCTTCTTTCTTCCAATAAAAAAAGTCTTGCCTCAGGTCGTATGTACATGTAGGTTTCAGATTTCGTCTTGACTTCAGCAGTTCTCACACGTAAAAATTTGCCCAATTTCCAACAGGTAGAGCATTACACCTGAAGTACTTTCTTACAGAGGTTGTTGGTTCGATTCCAGTAGTAGCCTTGAATCTGTTTTGGCCTCCAAAGTTTGAAATAATTTAAAGAACCCTAACTAGCTTGTCACCAGTTAGTTAGGGTTTGTTATAAACTGTATACTGTAAATTGTTTGTTTATTAACAATACCAAATGAGCTATGAAGTTGCATCTGATAGGGGAAGTCAATTTGCTGGGCTCATGAGTTCCCCATGAAATGGTTGGATGAAATGAAATGAAATGGGCTTTTTCTTCTGTATCGAGTTGTTTTCAGTTGAAGTGCTCTGGGCAAAAACAATGTAGGTGACTCTTGCAGATTAATTTTGTTTGGGTCATTTTGCAAAATCATGGCCAATTTCCACCCAGTCAACTGCTCTAAAAGGGAGCTGAAGCAAGAACAATTACGACAGCTACGACTACGTCACCGGAAAACATAAATTCGCGTTATTATAATCACTTTGGGGTTTTTCCAACCCGTTCTGTGTGTAAAACAATTACTAACTGTTCAGGAACAGAATCGCCGTTAAAGTCAAGACAAAGAATGGAAAATTTATCGTCTTGCACTCATATCCTACGCAAAACTCTTAACCTGAGAATGGTAAAGTAATGTACCAAAATGTAACATGCATGTGTAGACCATGCGGAGCCATTGCTTTAATGCTCATTAAAGCCTGGTTCTCACATGCGCCACCCTACCTGCGATGACCTTGGTTGTAGTCGCTGGTTGGATCAATTTTTTTGTCCTAGGGGCGCTCAAGGCAAACTGCGACGTATCCCCGGTGAACTCGAAAAAGGGTGCCAAATCAGTTGGATGAAATGAATTGTGGGATAAATTTTCCTGCTGGGACATCGCCGACTACGTTCTCATAAAGCATTTTCAGCGCCGGCGTTACCGAAGAACCACCGACGTGGCTGCAAAGTTGAACTCAAGTCAACTTCGCAGGCATGCTGGCGGTAAAGACCTGCGATGGTTTTTTATGCTGGTGGCGTATATTCTCATACCTCGAAACGTATCCCAGGCACTAACGGCGACTGTGTTGCAGGTAGGTCGGCAACATATGAGAACCAGGCTTAAGCCTATTAATTGTTTTGTGGCATTCTCATTGTCGTTGCTTAAGCTCCCTAAATTAACCCTAAATTAACGGATGAACTTCCCTATGCTATAATTACAGTATGCCAAACATTAGGCAATGCAATGAAAAGACGCCTTAAAAAAAGGTCCCTCTATTTTCCTATTCTCTTTCTCTTGTGCCCCCACCCCTATCCTGGTACCTGGAACTTTTTCCCCTTTTCTTCGTTATATTTTCTTCCTATCACTTAGGATTGGTAACTCCATAACTTACTCGCCGTGTATTCCACAGAATTTGGCTGCAATTGTGCAAAATAACTAAATGCACAAATGCAAAAATGTTTCAGCTCTGAGCCTTTCAACTGACTGTCACCAAAACCAAAACCAAAGTAATACAGTAACTATTGTTACAAAGCCAATTGCTTACTGAAGGAAATACACCTCTTTTGGCCAACCACAAAACGAAATAAATTACCACTTGGTTTTACCAACTGATCTGAGTGCAAACCAAGTCAAGGCAGCCGCTGCAAATTGTGGGAAAACAAGAGTAACAAAGTTGGTTTTAGTTTTGTATCTGATTGCTTGAAAAGTCCACCCTAGTTTTTTATCCAGTCACAGAGCTAACTAAAACCAAAGCAATTGCGTAATTACTTTTGACAGTCAATTGAAAACTGCCCTAATAATATTATTAATATTTTGCATTCTTATCTTACCTGCAAGGTTACCAAACGTAGGTTGCGCAAACCTTTCAGATAATGAAAGAGTGACTTAGATTCCATCTTAAAAAAGTTAGAGCCTATAGCTCGCTGCATGCGGCCTTTGTATCTTGCTTGTCCAACATGCTCCAACAAGCAGTATTGTATATCGATAATTGTAATGTTTGGATCACAGTGAACTCCTAAGAGAGCTTTCTCTCGCACCTCTTGAGAAGCAACCATCACAAGACAATCCCCCCACCTGTTAAAACAAAGCACGCAACAACTTGGCAACACAGTAAGTTTGGAGGTCTGAGCTGTCTTCCCTAATCTGGCTTCAGATAAATCTGCTGATGTTTACAAGCATTTGGTGAGCTCAGAATCTTGCCGTTCTGCCTGTAGCTTGGATTGTTTCGAAATAGTCAACTCAGCAGCCACCAGATTTCAGGCAAAACTCAAGGAATCTATGCATATCAAAATAATGTCTGAAGACCAATCTAAATCAACAGGTGAATCAAATTAGTCTCTCGCTTTCATTTTAATGCTAAGGTTATACATTTTCGTGCATGCTAGTTACGTAGTATTCGATGTGTCATCCAATCAATGTAATCGTTTTCATATGTATATATAAATGTAGTTAAGTATGAGAATGTTTGGAAAATTCAGCAAACTGGATCATTTGCTGAATATAATTATAATGATAACAATAATTCTTATTATATTCTTATTATTTTCAGCAGCGAATATAAGAATTTGGTGTTATTATTAACAGTATAACATTTTGGAGGCACAGTTTCTAAGCTAAGCAAGCATTTTGCATGCCATTTTATCATGTTTTAGCACAAATTTTTGTTTTGCACTTTGTTGATATTTACTACTGAAAATAATTATTATAATTATTGTCTAGAACAATTATTTGCCTCAAGTTAAACAATAATACAAGTTTATGTATTATTTGTTGAAAGCTGGATGTTGACTTTGATGGAAAGGGTCCCTACACATTCACATTAATGAATACGGAATCACTACCGGACTATTAATTTGCTCATGCAATTTACCTTTGATAAGCAGATTCCAAATTCAGATACTCTGCCTGGCCTTGTATCTCCTGTGTGACATTCTTACGCTCAAAGTATGTGGGACAGGAGCCTCTCACAGCCAAGCCTTGATCACTGATCAGTTTGAACTCATTGCTGTCTTTAAGAGGACCTTGGTACTGAAAACAAAAACTCAGTATCATCACACCTACTGCATGTCCAGAAATGGGTGTAATTAGATGCACGCTCAATTTTAATGTCCATCTCTAAGTGTTGCGTTTAGTCTAAGCATCCAGTGCTTATTTCTAACAATAAGGCTAGGGTTTATGATTACATGAAAAATGTTTATTGCCCATATTTCTGGACACAAGTGATGTTGAAGCTGGTGAGAAGAGCAAGGGGACACTTCGTAATGCTTATCAAAATTGGTGTGCATCTAATTACGTACAATTTTCTGGACTTACACTGTATCTATACATGTATCATCAAGGGGTCTGCTGTTTTGTTTTCAGCAGTTTGAGTATTTTGGCAAGAACTCTTTAATAATGACCTTTGAATAATGCTGTGTGGTAGAAACACAATATTAATTATTTCTTCATAGCACAGTTTGAGCCTAGAAAATGCATGGGTTGAAAGCATTACTTTCACTTGAGAAACAGAATAGCTACGGTAGGTGTATACCTGATCAAGAGGATTCTCTGGTTTAATCTCTGTCTCATTTTTTGTATTGTCACATTCAGTTCCAAACACATGACGAAATGGTTCTGTCACAACAAAAAACTCCACTTGTGGTATGTCAACTATGGCTTTCCACAGAAATTGCTTGGCAGCTGCATCCAGCTTCAGAGGAAAAGGTGGTTGTCTTTCCTCTAAATGTCTCCATAACTGCTGAATAGGACAACCTGCCGGTATATATGATAGGAATTAATTCAATCCAAACATGCAATACAGTGTAATACAACGTTTGAGTAATATTTTTTTTATAAAAGATGTGCTTTCACCTTCTATCCTCTTGGGATCCAAATTTTATTGACAAGTAAAATTGGCCTTCCACAAAAATTAATGTTATGTTTAGTACCACTTCATGGAGGAATTTGACTGCAATTTCCAAACAAAAACAAAGCAGAAAGAAAACCAAAAAAACCCACAGCCAAACCGTCACTAACACCCTCTTTGCCACGAACCCTTCAACCGATTTTTGCTATTGATAAACCACTGGATCTACTCACCCACCCAATACTGTTCCCAACTAGCTAAACAGTAAGTTTGGGGGTTGGGCATTGGAATATTATAATCCTTATAGCATCTTTGAGGACCCTTAAAGATCTTCAGGGACCTACTAAAGATTCTTAAGGATAAGGATCTTTAAAAGATATTTGAAGCATCTTGGAAGGATCTTCAAAGATCTTCAGTTGCTAAACATATACAAAGATCCTTAAGGGCATTTAAACGATCTTGTGAGGATCTTACAAAGACAATTGTGAAAGCTTTAGTACTTGGGATCTTAGGACCTTTCTGTTCAGGTGAGTTTTTCCAACAATAAAAGTCAGATGTGTAGAGATTATCCAGTGCTATTTCTGGTAAGGGTTTCCCAAAGAAATCTCCTTGCTCAGGGCTAATCACTGAAGAATGCTGAGTTGTAATGTATTGTCTTCATAGACTTTAATCCTGGGACTTTTTGCCAATGCGTTAATGGTGTACCAGGATTGTGGTGCACTGATCCCTCTTCCATACTTGTTGGCAGAGGAAAGGACCTTCACCAGGAAACCCTTACTGTAACTTGGTAGGATGTTTATTATTAAATTCTAACCCTTGTTTCAAGCATGTAGGGTGAATAAATTTGAGTATTAATTCAAACACAAGTAACAGTGAATACTACAAAAGGTTATTCCCTTACTGTAATATGGCAGGGTGGTTATTATTAAATTCTAACCCTTGTTTTAACGATGTACATTGTAGGGTGAATTTATTTAACTATTAATTCAAATGCAGTAACAGTGAACTAACTATTTCAAAATGAATCAAAGTGCTATAAAAAGTCAAAGCATGCGTGAGTGGGATGTGCTAGTTGTGTAAAATTCTTTAGGTTTCGCAACTCCAGTGACTTATACATGTATTTCCGTTTCCAGTCAGTGATTTTGTTCACCTTTTTTTCAGTTATAACTGTACTTGATTTGGTGCATGTTTCCTCCATTTTAGAAACAAAATTTGTATGTAGGAAAAAAGTCCAGGCAAATTATTGCAAATAGTTAATTCATTTTTCTTGTAAGCTACTCTATAGCTTATTAAAAGTTCAGTTATTTTGAAGATATTCCCAAGAACTTTATTATAGCCTCATATGAAAAAACTTTACCATCCTGTTTTCAAAATAAGGTATGGTGACAAGTTTCATCGTAGAAATATGTAAAATAAATCTATGATGGTTTGTTCATTTCTGGTGTAAATTTCACGGTGGTACGGTGATCCTCAGTTCAGTTATTATCCCAAACCAGAGACCATATGAAGTGTCTCTAATAACCATTTCGAACCATCTTGAGTGATGCTGACATGTATTCACGAGTATCCATGTGCATGTTAGTTACACAAGACAAACATGGGGTAATCACTGAAAATGAAGCGAAGTGCCCGTTGTTGGACCATCTCCAAAGAGGCTGTGTGTGTGTATTATTTTTGTTTATTTTGTTTATTTTTTCTGCATGAGGGTTCCAAGCAACTAACAATTAAGCCTGGCCAAATGAAATGCAAGTTATCACAAGTCGATGCAATTTTTTGCTACTTGCATGGACTTGCACATCGTTTGGCCACCCACTTGCAGTGACTTGCATTGAATTTGAACATGTGCAAATTTTGGACGCAAGTCCGCTCAACTTGCATCTCATTTGGGCCTTAGCCTGAATGTAATGTATCTGATCTAAAACGAGTGCAACGCTTGTATCCTTCAGCTTAACTGCTGAATACCCTACCACTGACTTGCATGTTACTGAATAATAATAGCATTAGCCATTGTATTCTGACTCGTTCATCAAAGAATGCCGCTAAATTCTAACAATAGCGGCGGGGTATTGAGAAGTCCCGTTTGGGAGGAATTTAGAGTTTAAAAAAAAACTTTAAATGTAGCGCTGCAAGTTACTGTACCACAGTAATAAACAACTCTGCATTTTTTGACCCATTGCAATTTTCGTATGCTCCCCGTGACCAGCTGGGTCGAATGCCGTAAATAATAGCTCCCATTCTTGAGCTTACTTACCATCCAAGCCATCTAAGGCGATTTCGTCAATGCAGTCCAAGAGAGCGTCCATAAATTTGCTTTTAAAGTTTACTACACATTTTTATAGAAATACTCAGAAATACTACTGTTTCTCATTGACTTCGTAACCAAGCTTCCACTGGAATATAAAAGGTGATGTAAGAGAACATGAAGTGTCTACAACATCATGATTGGTCAATAATTAACAATTGGTGAATATTTAACTCGAACTACGTCTCTGTAAATATTCACCAATACTCACTTCGCTTTCCACGAATAATTGTTTTCGTATAATTTTCAGCGGAAAATATCAAGAAAGTGCAAAACAACGTGCTACAACACGATAAAAAGGTACGAAAAGAGCTTGTTTAGCTCAGCAGCCGCGCCTCCAAAATGTTATATTGACCGGGTATTGAGGAATAAAAGACCGAACTCTTATATTCACCACTGAAAATGATCCTAATCACCTTTGTTTGGCAATTGGCAAACTTGATAACAAAATCATTTGAGCAGAATCTTGAAAGCATAATATTAAAAATACGAATTTTTTTCCTATACAAGGTTGGTCTCCTACTCAGAAGTTCCAAAACAATGGCAAGCGTCTGTAAAAACTCATCCTGCGACAAGAGAGCTGCCAATTACCCCCCACTGGAAAAGCCTCAGTTGTTGAAATTGCGGCACTTTTAGCCGAACTTCCGAAAATGAATATAAAGGACAAAGAAGTAACTAGAGACAGGAAACCGCACTTTGTAGAGAGACTAAACCTGTGCTGTTTATTTTTCCTAAATTAAATTAAAAGGATTCAATAAGTTGACTCAAGGTAAACCGGTAACCACAGAGGATAGGAAATGGCCGTTTATTAAACACTGTTCCCTAAAATTGACGGGTGATCTAAGAAATTTCCTCTTTGTCTGGAATAAGCCCTGCTTCAATAAAGATGTTGCTGTCAAACAATATAGATATTTTATTATGATTCCACAGCTTGAATTTCGTCTTTTTCACGAGCAGTGTGTGCACACGATACTCACTGACATGCAAATTATTTGTTGTTTCAGGTAAATATTGAGAAAGTTAAAGTTATTTTATTTTTTATTTTTTATTGGAAAGATGAAATTAGGAATGCAGAAAACTGACTGAATGTTACGATTTAGCAGTCTGTTCAGTGAAATTTCTGTCGTATTCAACAATTCAACATTACTTGCCTTTTCGCGGATGTCCTTCTTCATAATTCACTGAGAGCTGTTGGAAAATGAACACTCCTTTTATGCTGAGTATTTGCTTCCCGGAACTTGCGCTTTTAATCAGAAAACGCAATAGCTAAATCCACGAACAGCCAATCACAAACAAATAAACAAACAAACAAATACAAGAGGCCAGAATTAATTTTTGAACAGGTGTCTTGTTTTGCACATGATGTGATTTTTCAGATGTGCAATCCTCCCTTATATTATCATGTTTCAAGGCTGAGCCACGAAGAGAAAGGGTAACGCAAGAAGGAAATGGTAAAAATAACTTTTTATGTGCGATATTGAAGGTGTGATAGCTTGTCGAGTTCTTTCAAGGATATTAGTGGGGGCCCTTTGGCCTACAGGCCGGCCAAGAGTATACTACTATAGGAAAAAAGAACATTCTCGAAATGGTGTTATAGTGGGCGAGAAGTTACAATTAGTCTATGAAATAAAGGTATTTACAGCTAGACAAACGACTAGACTTCATATTGAGGAAAGTTTCGCATTTATTTGTTCGAAATACGTATTAGACAAAATGGTTTTCACGTTACGTCATCTCCGCCATGTTGGTGGACGAAAACAAGTGATCTCTCATTAGCTTTCTTTGTTCGTCTACCAGCGGTTGTACATTTCACCATTGTGATCCCTGCCCCTAGAGATTGGTTGAAAACCACCTATAGTTAGATTAAGTACCGCGAAAACGGCGAACGCTGAACGTCGGCTAGCCGTTTGTCGTTTGCCGTTCCGTCCGCGATGTTCGTCTGTTTAAGCTTCCCGACGACACGGCGGCATGACTTTAACTATTAAATAAAACAACAGAAACGGGTTTCCATTACAGTTACAATTTTTATGGGCTAAATCAAAAGTTCTAAGGCGATTTACTTAAGTTAGAGAAGTTAAAAACAAAAACGAGGGTGTTAAAAATATGTAAGCTTACAAAAATTGTCTCAAACATTTGAAATTAACTAGGTACTAAATGTTCGTTCAAAAAGAAACTCTTTCAACTTATTGTTAAAAATGTTAACTGAAATACAGTTACAGTTCAGTACAGGCCAGGCCCACATTTCTTAATTTTCTTAAGGCAAATGTTCTCGGTCGCCATTCACTGCGACTAGAAAAAATGGATACGGAGAAGTTATGTATTTTCCGCTTGAATTTGAAACTCTTTTAGCTTTATAAGCAGTTCATGTAGAAGTAGGATGATAAACGAAGTTTAGCTATAAAAGAAAGTGATCAAAATGGAGAAATAGTCGGTAAAAATGGGCTACAAATACTCACGTTTTGGCGTTCCCTACAAACGGGAAAAATGTCTTCCTCGAGTAGAAACGGCGGCCGCGGCCGCGGCAAACGCGGGAAATGTCAGGTCACGTGACCCTCTCTGCCGTTCGCGGGAAAAAAATACGCGGTGCTTAATCTCTCTACATGTTACGCTTGGGGGGCTGTGCTGGGCCGTCCTCAGTCACTTTGGATTATCCGCATGCGCAATACTGGGTATTTCGAGAAGGTTTACCCTCACCTGTATGTGTTTAGGCCTATCTTAAAACCGACGTATTTGCTTTGGTAGGCACTTCTCAAGACATTTTTTCCCATTTTGTGGCTTCATCCGTGTGTCTTTGGCCATGGCTTGCTCTTGGAAGGCGATAAATGCGTGACATCTGTAGAAGGAGTTTCACTTTTGAAACATAGTTACGAATCATTCTTCGTACAAGATATGTTTGCATGCTATCGCAAGTGTAAAGCTGACAATTTGTGTCAGAGTTTAAACTTTTACAGAGACCGACACTTCTGCGAGTTGAACAACCGGACACAGTCTGCAAGTTTCAAGCGTGCTTTCGTTTCAAATGCAAACGCACTTTACTTGGAAAACCCACATCGAAGTAAGTATGACCTCTGCAGATAAATGTCTTGTTGGCTTTATTAAATAGTGCCTTTTTTATCCCAATCATATATTATATTTCGTCGTTACACCCAATTTCATATAATATATATACTTTTAATTATCACACTGTTTTAGATTGTAAATTCAAACGGACGCTTTGAATGGTGCTCAATTTTAAAAAAATGTTATTATTGAATATCCTCAGGTCCCCCATACAGTTCCTAATAAAGCGTTACTCTAACTGGCCAAAGATCCTGGGGTGTCTTCAAGTTTTTCATTCATTTTATGCATTCAGTTTTTACTCTTTTATGCCAAATCTATCCGTGGCGTTTTTCATATCTTTTGCTGCACATTTGATAGTTGATCTATGAGTTTAAAGAGTTTAACATCGGTTTCAGATAACGGACTCCAAAAGAGAGGCTCCGGAAATCAAAGTTTTCCAAATCAAGAAAAGAATTCAAGCAGGTTCAAGGCTACCATAACGAAATTATATGTGGGGTTACTTTTTCGGCGCGGACCAACGAAAAGGTTTTCTTGGCTTCCGTCGTTTCACGTGTGAGGTAGCCAGACGATAAAGAACTCTGGCCCCACTTTAATTGAATATAACATTGTAATTTTCCTTCATCAACAGCATTTCTCGGCTCGTCTCCAATGCAACCCGCCGTTTCATGCTTAGAAATTAAGGAATCATCTTGGGGACTGGCGCCTGATGCTCGATATTGGCTTATTTCGGGAAGGCCTGCGAACAGGGCTGTCGCTGCTTACTGTGACATGAAGAGAGCAGGTAAGAGGACAGCAAACATTTGACATTGACGTTGATACAACACTTAGCGATTTTGTTGCCATGAAAACATGAAGTAACCTGGCGCAGGAACATACCTTTTGCGGCCAGACACCGATCTCTGAAAGGGGAAAGTTTCGTGGTAATTACTTTGAAATGTTAACACGTAAACCGTAGCTAGTTCACATAAAGGCAATAAAAAAAGAAAGCCTCGTCGTTTGAAAAAAAGTTCCAAGATGCAGTATAACATCAGATCTTAAAACCGGTTATGTGCTTATCCTTTTTCTTCACAGTTGAGGTAACGTGCACAGGCAACCCATGCATAAATGGTGCAACCTGCGAGTATCAGGGTGAGGGAGAGTACTCTTGCCAATGCCTCCCGGGTTACACTGGAAGCCACTGTGAAATCAGTGAGTGTCTTGCTACAATTTTTGGATTTGCATTCTCGAAAATTTTCTTGCTACATCGTAACGAAAAGGAAACAAAAGCAGAGTTTAGGTGGATTGTTGGTGGCGAAAAGATTAAATTTTGTCTTTCGGCTTTCAATTTTTATGGCTACTTTTGCTATGGGAACAGTATCCACTATCCCATTACTTGGATAAGAATCTGAAAGTGCTCTGAAATTTGATCAGTCAACGAATTTATCTCGACAACTGACACTTAAATTACCGTCGGCGCAATTCGATCATTCATCAAAAATTTGTGTAGAAATACGGGCAAATGGACAAATCATTCGTCCCGACGAATTATCCGAGGTAGTTCGTCTGGACGGTCGATCCGTCTGTTTGCTCGTATTCAGTTATACACACTGTACACACAGACTCTGTTCCTTGCCCAACTTTATAATTGCGAGTGACTAGCAAAAGGAATGTGCTTTCGCTGCCGAACAGTTTCCTATCCTAGGCAAAGCATTAATAAAGACATGGCAACAGCATTAATAAAGGGGAAGCTGAAGGTGGATTTCCACTGGCGCGTACACTTTACGCTGGAAACACGTGTGACGTGTGACCAAAAATAACAAAAAATCCACGGACGGCTTATGTAAGTTAAACCGCGTACAGCTTTTCTAATGAACTGAAGGAATCCACCAATATCGTACCCAGTCGGTCAGCCCTCTGAACGAAATCGAGGTACGAGATGGCGAAACGATACATTTCCTTCTGGTTTGTTCACGCCCGTAAGACCGCGAAAAATCGCCTCCGTTAGGGTCAGTGGAATGCACTTGGGGTACTCAAACGTACTCTGTAATATAAAAGTAGGCAACGTGTCGCCCAAGTGTTACATGTTGTGGCATCAGCGCACTTGCGCATGCGCAGATGAGCCACTTCAAATAAAATAAAATACAGAGCCAGAACCAGTACCTCTGGACGTGTTGCCTGAGCGGTGTACCATGACGAGTCTGCCCGAGATTTCGGCCCGCGGATCGCTTTTTACTAGTCCCGACTTAGGCCCCTTGCAACTTCCGATACCTACCCCCGATAGGCAGTGAGGGAGAGAAATGTCGGCCCCTAGACCACATGTGACATATCCCTTTCGTACTCGCAGCTCAGGTCCATCCCATTTATACTATAGGTTCGATCGATTATGTATTTGTCAGTGTAGTAATTTTTGTCTTCCATATGGTAAGCAGTTTTTTTTAGTACGCATTGGAGAAGAGTACCAAGGAGTTCACGCATGCGCACTTACTAAAAATGACAAGATAACGCAATCTGCCGTTAACCTTTGCTTCAGCTTTCACACATTTTGTTTTGTCTTGTTTCTCTGGATTCCACGGGAACAGACGAAAACAACAAGCAGTTGGCCTATACAATGACGTAACCGTGTCTGGTTGGACAGGGGGTAGACAAGAGGACCAACGAGCTATTCAAAAAGAAAAAAGCTCCTAATGATGAGGGGGCAAAAGTTAGAAAATGTTCGGTGCCTTCAGGGACTATCTTGGACTTTGATTGGCTGGAAAAATTAGTTATACAATTGTTATTTTCGCAAAAGCATCTGTTCAGAAAGGTTACCGGTAGTTCGGGTTTTAATCGCAGGAGATAACGGCATCATCTAAAATCGTAGTCGAGATGTAGAACAACCACATTTCACTTGGTTTCATTTTCGCTTAGCTGAGTTTATTCTGGTGTTTAAAATACATTTGAGTCGATTTCTCAGTGAAATAGTGTATTCTCTGATCAGGGAATACGCGCTGTACGGGATGGTTGCATTACGTGGACTTTAGTCGAAAATGTAGAAATAATGGTGTCGCATAAACGCCAAACCGGTCATTTCACAAACGGAAAGTTAGCAAACACCTTGGGTCAGTTCGCAGACGCTTAAAGGTCAGTTCGCAAACGTCCCACATATTGACGAATAAATTGGTGAAAAAGATCCGAGTAAATAGTCAATCATTAGGTTAGGATTAGCGAATGCGGAACGGATGAACACTGAGATCCGAATAAATAGTCAGCATTACACAAGCATAAATCGAAGGTTGACTAAAGGCAGCGCGGTAACGAACGCAATCATCAGTCTATTAAACTTTAAAAAGCTGTCGTTCAAAACTTGCACAGAATCACAGACGGGTAATTCGAACACAAACGTTTATTTATTTAGTTTTAGCTATTGCTTCTAATAAGTAAAAGCTTAAGGAAATAATAATTTAAGCGCTTCTATTTAGTGAACTGCCTTCGATAGAACAGATAGAACAGCACAATTTTCCTATGGACATAAGTTAATTTGCTTTAGAAACAGAGAAAGACAAATTGCTATAAAAATTGTAGCAGTTGCCATATGAGCGCTCTGCAGCGTTACTTCTCAATTCCTAATGGTATCGAAAATAAAAAATAAAAAGTTCTGTCCTTCGTTTTTAAAAATCAGATGTGGACGAGTGCTCCAATGATCCGTGTCTGAATGGTGGAACTTGTACCGACGTCATCAATGGATTCAAGTGTGTATGCACACCTTATTTCACCGGCTTTCGTTGCGAGTTTGGCCTCGGTAAGTCCTGCCGGATTAAGTTGATAGAATCAAATTGCTTTAGTTCCCCCGGGAAAGAGATTGACCTTTACTCCACTTGGCGATCGTAACCATCAGGTTTTTTTTACTTCACAGGTGCAGAATGTAACTCTTACATTCTTGACACAGAAGCTGACCGCGGTGTAACTTATGCACCGGTTGGTTCGTCGAACAAATGTGACAACCTACTCGCTACAGCTTGGTACCGCTTTAACGGCACCGCAGGCTCAAAAATGCCTACTTATTGCGTGCTATCTAACAAGTGCAACACACATGCAACAGGCTGGCTGAACGGAGCCCACCCCACCCCCCAGGATGGCATTGTGAGCAGGACAGTTTGCTTCAACTGGAGCGACAAATGTTGCAACTGGCAGCTTTCAATAAACGTGAGGAACTGTGGATTGTTTTATGTGTACAACCTGGTAAAAACAACAAACTGTCAGCTTCGTTACTGTGTCACAAAGTGAACCTGATAACTGAGATCCACCCCGCTATAGTGGCTTGATACTGACAACAGAGGTCAGGAGCCCATGACCGGAGCGAACAACTGCAGCATATGTATCACGGCGTTTTCACAGACCGACCTATTTTTAGTTTGATTTTCCTGCGACTTCCGCTAGTCTCCCACAGGAGCCTTGCCAGCAAATCATAAGCCTCGCATACTTAATTGTTTGGACGCGTACGGACTGGAACTGAAGTTTTCACGAAAACAACAACAACAACAACAACTCTAAAAATGGCTCGCTCTGTAAAAACGCCGTGACATAGCCCTAGTATGAGTTGTACGCTCCAGGTTATGGGCTCCCAAAGATGTGCAATGCGTTAGATTTTTTTGCAATTAACTTCTCAAAAAGCTTTACCCAATAATTACTGTTTCATCGTTTGGAAGATTAATTTATTTTACAACGTAGATACAAGAGAGTTGTATCAGATCGTAATGTGTCCTCAGTTGTTTTTTCGTCCATAAATAGGGGACTTCCTCTGGGTACCATTTTGCAACCTGTCATCAGTTGTTTACCAAGCTAGTTGAATCAGATAAGCCAGGTCAGCATCAGGAAGTCCACGTAACTAAATTTCTTAAGGGAAATAACTAACAAATAGATTCCATGTTGCCGTGCGTCTGTTCAGTAATAGATCATATATATCGTCAAAATGTGGTAAGAACAAAAAAGTGGCACACGAGGTGATAGCCGAGTGTGTCACTGATGTTCTTATCACATTTTGATGTCTTCTATGATCTATCGCTGAACAGACGCACGGCAACATGGAATCTATTTGTTTTTTTAAAATAACGAGAGAAAAAAGACAAAAACAAAAACACGCGTAGATGACGTCATCTGAGTCTGTCCTCGAACAGATCATAAGTGAGAACCAATCAAAACATGCGTAGAATTGAGTTTATTATATAACATGTCAGTACACAGTTACCATTTTAACTGGATCAGCAAGTTGATGCTCTTCCTCGCAAGATGGGTTAGCACTGACATGTTCATCCGGCAAGTACGTAAGAAATGTGGCTGTTCCTTAGATTGCTTACACTATGTTTTCCATACACTAATCTTGACAGTTTTCCTTAGCGAAACTTGGCATTACCTCATAAAAACTGACAAATTCCAAAAGAAAGCGTTCTGTTTTGTTATGTCAGTAAGGTAGTCCTCACAATTTACTGTTTTTGACGATTAACTAAGTACTATCCACTGGAACACTAACTAGCTTCTAGATATGCGCCATTCTTCATGTTTTGTAAAGTTTTTAACTCCCGGCTAATTTCGTATCCACTTGAGCGCACATTGGTTCCAACATCAGCAAAATGTAGCAAAGAATAACTATGCGAATAATTTTCATAATTTACAGCACATCACAGCACAGGAGATAAATAGCTAGGTTCAGTTTTGTTGACTTTATTGCGACAGGATCATCCTCTATATCTTCTGAGTTAAGTTCATCGAAGCTAAATTTACAATGTTCGCTTCTCACTGCGACACTTAAGACTGATTCTCCATGAAGTTTTTGTTGAATACCAAAGAACCCCACACAGCTAAACCATAAAGCACACTTGGAATAACTGTTTTATAATAAATTGTTTCTTGTCCTTCCCCTTCAAATGTGTAGATGAAGAACACGAAAGGGGGGTTTTAATCAGTGAGGCGCTTATCCGAAATACAAACAGGGCTCCTGGCGGTGCAGTGTTCCGCACGTTCAGTCTTGAAAATTTTACAGCTGAATTCGCATGACATTGAGACTTCCACGAATTTTTTCGTCTCTCCACTTGTGCCGGGAATTTTGGGGCAAATCTGCACTTTGAATATAACGACATTGAGTGCAAATAAGAAGGAGCGGGGAATACTAGAATAGCTTTAGCTTAATAGGCAATATGCGTGATTTTCAAATTTTTTGACGAAGGTGGATACTTTAGACACTTCAGAGGGCAAGTTTTAGTAAGATGTAAAGAACCCAGAAAGATAGAACGCCGGCCGATTTTAATTTTCCAACAAACTTCTGGGCGAGATTTCCTGATCCGCTCGTGTTTAGGTCACTACTTAGAACTTTTTCAATGATTGTACAACTGTTTTACATTGTGGTTCTATTAAATGAAGAGTATATAATTACTTGCTCACTGAGTACGAGAATAAGCCTTCAAAACGTTTCTAAATTATGGCGAGCAGACCGCGCTTTTTATCCTCCCTGACCCGACGTATAGACTTTATTCAAAAAGTATTTTTGTCCAAACCTCATTTCAGAGCAAAAATTCGGTTGAAAGGTCCATTAGAGAATCTATTGTTCTGCGAAAGATGTTATGGGATGCCCAGGGGGCAAATGCATACAAGTTATGGGTATAAATGTGGTTTTCCTTTGAAAAAATTCAAGCCACTTTCATTTTTAAAACCTTTGTTTCACATTACAATTAATATGAGACAAAGGAATACAAAAATTGATTTCGTGTTTGAAAATGTTTTAACCGAAATCAAACTTATTCCCACAATATGTGCGAATTTGCCCCGTGGGCATCACATAACTTCAGAAAAACAGAATTCAAGATGGCCGCCGTATCGGTAAAAGGTCTTTCAAAAACTCATTAATAATTCATGCCCCTAACAGCCTATCAAGTCACCGATAAAACGTCACGTGCATGAGCTTTATACCCGATAAAACACTCCTGGTTAGTGTTCTTTATATAATGCACCAGTCAACTGAAACCCCGGCTCCCCGACCCCCGGGAATTTAACATTTACCAAGCGTTAAAAAACCGCTTATTACCCCGCCCCCGGGACCAAGACGTCTGTTAAAAGCCCCGCATAGCGGGGACATCCGAACCTAATGAAGAAACTCAACTAAAATCGGGATCGTTGGTCTACTCGACGTAAATGTCAAATTTATCTGTTTTTCCTTATTTTATTAAAAACTGCAGCATCTTTAATAGGCTGCAATCTCCATTTGCACCGCAAGCTGGCCTTCAATGTGCCGAATTTCCGATGCAGAAGTCCACTTTCATTTTGATAAGCCAGAGTTCATGTAAAATTGGTATTGTGTCGGATATAGCGAATGGGTCATCCCCAAAACTACTTCAGAATTATATGGATCTTGGTATTATATGAATGCAAATAGACGTGTGTTTTTAATGTCAAACACAACAGGTTCAGCAAATAAAACGACCTGTCTTCCGCCGGAAAACGGCACCAAAGCGTCGCTAACGACCCACTTTTTATAGGATACTCTATAGATACCTGAGCTGATATCTCAACAATAAGGTGGATTTAAAATAAGCTATTTATTTAAAATAAATTTCAAATTGATAGTGATAAAAACGCTTCTAAATGCTTTTATTCCAAAGATCCTCAACAATAATTCACTTCGTATAAACTTTGATCAACTTAAACTTAATTATAAAAATATGTAACTATCTCGTCCTTCAAAGTTATTCTCATCATGATTCAATCACTTAAAACTTTAAAAAAAGTAGATACGCAACTTCCCCTAAGACTATATACCTTCTCCATCGAAAATATTCTCATTATGATTCTGTTACAACTTTAACAAAGTGGGTAGGCAACTTTCCCTCACAAAATGTGTTTCAATTGGTGTTGTTCTTAACGAAAGCTGACTTGACACCAAAGCTACCTCCATGCAATGACCTATAGTTTGCAGAGAATAGGTGGTTACTATCTTGGTTAATATGATCTTTATCTGCACACATATGAAAACAGAGGCGAATTTCACTCATTTCAGTCCTGAGATGACAGATTTACCGTATTAGATTGTTTCATCAGATTGAAGGCTTTGCTGTTTAGTCCTTCATGTTAAATCGCCGTTGTCGGCCCCGCTTTAGGTGATCGCGTGCTGTTAAATTACCGCCCCACGGCCCCGGTCTCAATGGCATTTTGTTAAATCCACCGCCCACAGGGGCCAACGCGCCATTAAAAGTGCGTTAAATCCCCGCTATGTCCCGGGGGTCGGGGGGCTGGGGTTTTAATTGACTGATGCATAAAGAATACTAACAAGGCATAGCTTGTTTTTCTTGTATGCTAATAATTTTCCTCTCACAGTTTGAACCATTGTTCAGACTCCAGAGGGGCACGCTTTTTTTGAAATGTTTTTGAAGTTGTTCAAAAAACTCGCAGCACGTGTTTTATCGGGTCTACAAACACTCGGGGACGGCTATCCATAGAGTTATTTTTATGGAGTTACTTTTATAGAGTTAGAGTTAACCCTCCAAAATCCTGAATTCATGATTTTGGAAGGGTTAGCTTAAAGTTTAGTGATTAGGTCTAAACCATGATTTAAGAGTCAAGTCGGTTCATTTAATTTTGGCTTTCCAGAATGTTGAATTCAGGATTTTGGCAGTCCAAAATCTTGAATTCAGGATTTTGGCAGTCGTTAACTCTAACTCTAAGTCATAACTCTACTGAAATAACTCTATTCCTAGTCGATCTCCAAACACTCGGCTACGCCTCGTAACACTGCTGCTCGTTTTTTAAACATTACATTGACCACACGCTGACGAGGATTGGTGGGCTAACTTGTATAGAGACAAAAGCATAATTTGTCGTCAGCCATTTAATTACCGACACGGTGTATTGTGTGTCATGCATGCTATGACGAGTTCATATCACCTGTAAGCCAACGAGAACGACATACGCGGTATCATAATTTCTGGACTTAATTTAATTTGCCACACTGAAACGCAACCGTTGAAGCAATTAAATTCAACAGAATTGCTTGATCCGACTCCCGTCAAATGTTCGACTGTAGTTCCACGATTGACTCATTTTACATGTGCCGATAAACGAATTATATAACCGCTCCACCGAGCGCGTAAATTATTTTTAAGAATTTTCAATGTAAGTTGTAGAACAAAGAAAGCACCCAACTGGAAAAGGGAGGTCAATATGGTTGGACAATAGATGGAACAGGAGGTCATTATTCTGTTCATAAAAATGCAAGGTGCGTTAATTAAGGACTAAGGAACTAACTGCGCGTGAAGTTCACGTTTTGCATTTGATCGCAACTTGAATATTCCAAGTCGAATGTTCCAAAGAAATTTGACAGTTGAATTTCACAAGTGCCGAATCAAATGCATAAATTATGTAAAGTTTGAGAGCAGTTCTCCGGATTGGTTTATGGTTAATTAACGCGCGACAGGATGCATGAAAACTCGGTGAGGATAAGAAGAGCACAAGATCATTAGTCTCATCATACCTTTGCTTATGTCATCGGAGTTCTCATTTATATTTGCGTGTATTTCCATCCATTTTCAGTTGTGTGGCAGTCTTTCAATTCAAACAGATTTAGTTCCTCCGCGAAAAAAGTCACTATAACATCGGAGTATACCTTCTTTTGAATTTGTAATCTACTTCTCTTTACCAGCATAACAACAGTTAAGGCATACATAAACAGCACGAATAGACATGACCTAGTGGAAAAGGCCAATGCTCAAGATCTGTTACCTCGGTGGATTTTCCTACTTAAACCAGAGTAATTGATTAATTCTGCAACTACAAGGGTTATGTGAATGTGATTAAAGTAAGCTGTCGCGTCAACTTTGCAAGTCCCATGCACCATGACGAAAGACGAAGAAGAGAACTTGACAGACAAGTCACACGGTCTTAGCGAGGCGAAGGTTAAAACGAGAACTGTCATAGCTTTCAGTACCATTGGATTCCTTGTGGATTTCTTCTTCTTTATCAACTTGTCTTCCAGTCAAGACATCTTACAAGGCACAGATATCCCAACCTCTTTTGTATTCTTATCTTCCACTGGACCAGCCTGGCTGTCAACTGTTGTCTATCCGTATGTGTTTCAAAGCATTCCTGTGTCCGTGGCGTCCTGTGGAATTTTTGTTCTTTCTGTAGCTGGAATGATGATAACCTCACTTGTGCAAGAGCCAAGAATCAAGTTAATTGGCGTGTGCTTGGTGTCATTTGGATATGGCAGTGGAGATACCGTGTTTTGTCCCCTATCAGCTTTGTATGGTAAAGCTACAGTCGACAGTTACGCTGTTGGGTCGGGAATCGCAACTCTGTTGGCCCCTTTATCTTACATAGGTAAACCGTCCATTTTATATTCAATCAGTTGTAGCTGAAGGCATTAGCGTGCAGGCTGGGTGTGTGTGTGTGTGTGTGTTGTGTGTGTGTGTGTGTGTGTGTGTGGGGGGGGGATCCTCTTAATTGCTGAACCCAACAGACTACCCTCCGTCGGTGTCTCTTAACTTCTATTCGTTTATCCAAGTCTCTGTTCATTTACAGGCCTGACCATGTTGGCATGTTTATCTCCAGAAGTGTCGCATCTCTTGATTACAGTGTTATGGATCCTGTTTCCAATTGCTTATATAGGAATGGAGGATCGAAGCAACACGAGGTCTAATCCAACATCATACAAGGAGGTTCCTTACAGCCCGATTGAATCCGACCGCTACAATGACGAGCTCCAATCAAAACTATTCTGCATAGACATGTTATCCCTGTTCTGGAAAACACAAGTGTCTTTCATTGCTCTGTTCTTGAGTAACTTTAGCAAACAATTACTTATGGCTGGTGTGGTGACGACTTTGGCATTTACTAACATATCACTAGCACCAAGGAATCAATATTTGATTTATATGCTGGCATTAGGGTTTGGCGACCTTTCTGGAAGATCATACCTTGCATTATTGTCTTTGTGTGGTATAGAACACAAGTTTACAATCCAGAAAACCTGGATTCTAGCATTCTTCAACGTTTCTCTTCTTATATTGATGGTATTGGTTTCTTGGTTTCGTCTTTTTTCTAATTTCTATGCCGTTTTCGCTGTAGTTCTGATAAACTCCATGCTTTCTGGGGCAGTCTATGTCAATAGCTTTCACAATGCTGGTGAAGGGCTGACGGTGTCAAAGACAAGGTTTTGTCGCGCACTATTGATGTGGGCGTTATGGTCGGCAAATACATCCGTGTCACTCCTTGGATTGGATACTGAGGTTAGACTGCGGCGAAAATGCCTCGCTTTCTTTCCTGAAGTGCTCTGTTATACAAGGTCATTAACCAGATGAAACTCATACAAAGATTGTGTGTAATAGTAATTTTGGTGATACTGATGGTGATGATCATGATAATCTCAACGATGGTCGTTACGACGACAGTAGGGAGCTTACGAAAACGACGCCGCCGACGGTCATGACGACGCCACGAAACAGCAAAAACAATGGTTTGCACGCTCTGCACGTGCGTTTTACATTCTGGTACATTTCTTTCCCGTCATCTCCTAAATGACAAGGTTTTGTCGAGGACGTTAGCACATGAGGATGAATTTTCAGTTCTCTCTCTGCGCTTCTGACCCGCTCATAACAGTTTAATTCTTCAAAAGTTACTACACATTTTCAATGCGGAACGACATGAAATAGTTGCGTAGTGATACGAGAAACGCGAACTTATAATTTTAAATGACGTCCTCGCTCGTAGCCGTCGTTGTCGTTTCGTAAGCTCCCTAGTGATTGCGATGCACGACGCCGTTAACGCCGGAAAGTGTTGCTTGTGGTGATTATGACGATAATGATAATGACGGCAGCGAGTGGAAAGTAGTAGTTAGAAGTGCAGAGGTTTCAATAGAAGCCGGTTACCGGCGGTATACCGCCGCCTACTTTGCCTCTCACCGCCGGCTAGATTGTCTGGATTTTCACTAAAAATCCTATCATAAACTTCTCAAACTGCCGCCTACAATGGGCTATCATGGACGGCAATTTCAAAAGTTACTGAAACCCCTGCAGAAGTGAGAACATTCCATGACATTATTAAAAAAAACACACAGCATAACACGAGGGACATTTTGTAACACGTCAAGGAACGAAACATGCTAACACTTCATCAAAAGCAAGATTTCACATTGTAACTTATAAAACTACGGAACGCGCCGGCGAACCTTGACAGTGTTATTGGTGTAATGCTAGTTGCTTGGCAACAGGTAAAGGGACAACTGAAAAGGAAATCAGCCGAGTCCCAGGAAGGAATTGAACCTCCGACCTCCGTAACACCGGGCATGAGACCGGTGTTACGGAGATCGTAGGTTCGATTCCTTCCTGGGGATCTCTTTTCCTTTTGACTGAGTTCTCCCTTCAGTCATTGCCAAGCAACTAGCATAACACCTAACCGTATTCAATGGAAACAAGGCCCCATAACAAATGGCCTGACTTGGACTAGAGCATTAACCTTTTAGATGCTCAACCCTAAAACCATTTTAGCGACAGTATCGAGGGCAAACTCTGCAGATCTGTTTACTCGATAATTCGGCTTTGGGAAGAACGGTATTAAAGCATCCATTTGTTTCCATGTTTGTAAACGAGGCGGTAATGCATCACCAACTCAATGTTGAGGGAGAAGAGCTTTCAACTGCCGGTTGTCAACAAAAGGTGTGGTGAATAGAAAAATGCAAACAAACCGCAAAGTGTTGATAAGCTTTCTGTTACGGTGCTGAATAAGAATTATTATGGGTACTTTATAGTCATAGCTTCTTACGAGTAGCTTAGGGTGCATTCTTTTGAAACTATGCCGGAATAAGAATACTGGCCTTAGTCCATTTTCGGAATGAACGGAATGCATTGTTTATTCTGCTCCCGGTAGCAAAATAATGGAATAAACAGAATAACTTTGCTTGGAATACACAGAGAGCGCGTTCTTTTGGGTAGATGTTAGCGTGAAAATAGTGCGCAGCCGCCGAAATACCAATCTTTGTCATATCCAGACTATTCCAAGCGGTAGTTCACTGGTCACTCCCGCAATAACCGTTGCGGGAGTGACAAGCAATGGTTATGCGGGGACCAAGATGCGTTCTTTTAAAAAACCTTATTCAAGTTTTTCCGTTAGCCCTAAACCGGAATAGGAATAAACATAGCAGTCCCAGAAGAATGCAGCCCTGGAGTATTGAGAGAGAACAGAGCAAAGGTTGCCTCAGAAAGTTCAAAGTTTACCAGCTTTCAGAAAACTTTTTCGTAACGAATCCAGTTGTTTCCTAGTGAAGTGATACTTCTCTCGTTTTAGGATCTTCTTCTCCATTAAGTCAAAAAGTTCCCCTGTTTCTACATTAGCCAGTGAACAACACCAAGCAAACTCACAAATCTGACCTTCAGTAAGATTGGCCAAGATCTCTTGCTGATATTGAAGAAAACAGATGTTCATGCATTTCTTTGCTTCCTCTCTGGGCATGAATAAGCCATTGAATAAGCATGAACTTTTGAGCACGGGACATCTTACCCATTTTACGTTTCAATACTTCTGCCTCAACCAAATCAAATAATTTACTCTCTGAGATTGAGCCTTCCAAGGCTACACATGATTTGACCCTAGTGACCAAGATCAAATTCATCGCCATTTCTAATTAAGGCACAACTCTGCTTCAATATTTCTTATTAAATCAACATTGACATTATCCCTTTTGGCACGAACAAATGAGTACAGAATTGTGACAAGTTGACGTGTCTCGAAGCCACTGATCCCTCGGGTCAAGATCTCTGTCTCAGCTACAACAAAGAACTTGGCATTCCGGACATTTCTCCTTGCAAATGACCATAAAAGTTCCACAAGTTCCATATATGAAAGGGTGTTCACTGATGTGCCTCTTGAAAAAAGCTCACTGTCTAACAAGTAGAAAAGTTGGCTGCTCCCCTTCCCTCTTTTACAAAAGGCCCACACAATTTTCACCATGTCCATGTTGTGAAAATTAAATGCACCTCGCTTGATGATCTCTCCCTCAACCAGCTTAAAAACGCTTTCGGAATTAACACCTCTCTTGGCAAAAGACCACACAATGTCTGCCAAAGTCCGGCTATTGACAGCCATATTCCTTGAAGCAACTTCTCCAAGAAAAAAATCAAAGAGTTCACTGTTTCCATTGTTAGTTTTAGCATATGACGTCAATATTCCAGATATTTGCTGGTCTTCAAGGTCTTTACTGTTTAGGTTTCCAGATAACATAGCTTCTTGAAAGTTTGCAAATATTTTTGGTGCTTTAATACCCAGATTTGCACACCCATTTACAATCTGGCACATTTCAGGAAATTTAAAACAAAAACTGTCACAGTGCAAAATCTCACGCTCGCAAGCTTGAAGTAAACTATTGTCTCTATCCTTGATTTTTCCCAAAGCCCACACTACATTTGCAAGATGCCTATGCTGGCATTTGTTCATAGTCTCACCAATCCCCTTCAATAAATCCAGATATGCACTGTTGTCACCCTGTTTGGAAAGCCACCTTTCCTGTTCTAACATCTTTCTCTGTGTTTCATCATTTCCAACAATTTTGGCAATGTTATAGAGAAATGCAACTCTGTTGACAACATTAACAGGTTCTTGGACAGTCCTGAACAATTCAAGTTGACCCCGAACTGTGGTGGTCAACATGATCTTTCTGTAAAGGTCAATGTCAGGAAATGATGGATGTGACGCTGTGCTTTTAAAAACTCTGAGGTGGTATTGTGGCATTGTTGCCATGTGATGTAATGGATATTGTTTTTCTGGTTTGCTCCAAAACACTGAGTTGTGTTTACTGCTTGTATTTCTCACAAATGGAAAAGAAAGTACCTGTTCCATGAATCTTGGGACTTCACTTCTTGTCAGCAATGAAAGGAGAATGTTTCTGTTACAACAAGCCAGAGTGTTCACCTTGAACATATTCAAGCCAACTGCTCAAGTAAATTAAAAAAAAAGTAACCATCAGTAATTGCATATCTTTTTAATTTTTTGCATTATTTAACAGAGTAATAATCATTTCCATGCCAAGCTACTCTCTGGCTCAGCTTAAAATTGGATCTCTTAAGGGTAGAAATCATGCTGCAGTAATGTTTCAGACCAATACAGCTTAATGGTGTGCATTTCTGCCAAGAAATGCACCTTGACATATTACTCATGCTTAGACTGTGGCAAATAGACCTTGTCATGGCTTAAGCCAATCTCGTACCCAGAGCCCTTCAGCTCTTTGGTGAGCAGGTGGGAGCCCGGAGAGACTCTGGGACGGTTCCTTTAGAAGTTGTAAAGTAACAACCAATCAAAAAATTCGAATTTTTTCGATTATTCCAGAGTCATTCTTGGTGCCCAGCCGCTGACCAAAGAGCCCAACCTGCAACAGGACGCGCTACTACGATTCCAAATTAAAACATGGAGGAACCAGTCCGTCAGATATCATAGCTGAGTATCGAGTTCATTTCCTCATTGTATATGAAGTCACGAAAAGCCTCTCATTAAAAAGTCAGTTTCCCTCTTCCAGGCTGAAAGCCCCAGGACTTTATAGTAGGACTTGTTGTTGTTGTTATTGTTGTTGTTGTTGTTGTTTATCCAATTGGTTCATTAGCACGAAACAAACTGATAACCTGGAAATGCCTTTCAAGGAGTCGCTCGCTGAAATAAAATAGAGACCATGTTAAAACACTGACAAATGATAAATACATTGACTTTTAATGATGGGAAAAACCTAATCATCGAATACTATTACGTTTGTAGCAGAGTGATTGGGAGACCTTTCGACGATCGAAAAGGAAGATGGTGAGTTGGCGGTGGGATCAATGTTGCAGTAAAAATTGAAATGGAAGCAGCTGTTATGATGAGTTGGTTGTAAGTCACGTAATCTTGAGGATCACGTGTAGTGGAAAAGGAGTAATAAGGCTCTTGAAGTTGAAGCCTACAGACGTGCTTTCTTTCGTGCTCATAACAAGCTCGAAGCTCGATCACGGATTTAAGGGACGAACTCTTGAAACTCGGTATTAGGGCAAGAATCAAATAACAAGCTTGTGAATATTTTTAGCCGTGATCGAATAGTCGTTTTGTGTCAGCCGCCAAGTTTCGTATTACACTCTTGTAAAACAATGGACAAAGACATTTTGTTGTAGTCGTAGTAGGTATTAATATTATACCTATTGGTATAACATCAATTGATTGGTTGGAGTAAATAAAGTGAATTAAAAATATACATATTAAATATATATTTTCATATTTCTTCGCATGCAACCCTAGACGAGACCTTCACGGCCAGGAGCACATGGGCTCCTGTCACGGCTAAATATAATGTGGCGTTTTGCCCAGAACCCTAAGTGAGACCAAAATCCAAAATTTACACCCCTACCCCGTCCCAGGTGCGGGAGGCAGGGTTAGGTGAGCTATCACTTTTCATGCTGCACAGGCCCGGCTGAAAAAAAATACTAAGGTTTATGAATACAATCAGAGCGACAGTGATGTGTTCTTCACGACTAAAGGTCGAATTGGATCATTTGTAAGCATGGATTCTTTCTATTTGATCAAGTGATGCATTGCCCAGTCACCACAGTTTGTCAGGCTCTCAGTACAGTGAGGAAAGACAGTGTAGGTAGAATCGTCCGATGGAAGAGTCTATAAATGGAAATGGTTTCGTCTCATTACTATCTTGAGTGATTGGCGTGACTGAGGTCTCGTCGGCCCTCGGACCGCGCAACAACCGTCACGCTCTAATTTCAACTGTTATTGCTAGTGTGACACAAAAGTGGACTAATTCTTCAGAAAAGACAGACGTAATCACACGCTTCTCACCATAAATGTCATGCATTTATACACACACTAAAGAAAGACCGACTCACATTGATTAATCAGGGTTACACCGGAAGTGACGTGGACACTCCTAAACTTTGCCATGTGACGCAAAGGGTTTATGGATTAAGGATTCCTTTTATAGTTTACACAAATACTTGCATAGAACTTCACGATCGCTCCTGACAATAGTTTCCGTTAAGAGTCAAGGGTATTCAAGTTCTTCAGTCGCATTTCCGTCATTACACTGATAAAACAGGCGGGCGAAAAGATTCCAATCCAGTTAGGAAATTGATTGCATTGGTTGTAAAAAGAAAAGTAAAAAAGGTTGTGTTAGGAATATTGCTCAACTCGACGATCAGTCAGCCATGGCAATTTTAACGACCCGAGAAGCGACGCTAAGAGAAGGATATCTATTCAAACAAAGCAGAAGCGTGTGGAAACTATGGAAGGCCAGATTTTTCATCCTTAAAACCACCGGATTGTTCTACTACAAGAAAAAGAGCCATTGTAGCGGGCTGGCTCTCGGGGTCATACCATTCAAAGATATTTCGATGCAAGTTGATGAAGTCGGCGACAAAAGGCGAAAGTTTTGTTTAAAGATCCACGCTGATGGCAAAACATTTTGCTTGTGCTGTTTTTCAGAGGAAGAAAGAAACTCCTGGATGGCAGCCATATTGACAGCTGTAACTTCTTATGTTATTGACCAACACGAAGGAGAGAAAATGGACGAGTCCGACGTCATGCGGGAGAGAAGTTTATCACGTTCGAAATCATTAGATGCCGTCACTGGAGCGCGACTGAAACCTTTTGGGTGTTCTGAAAAGGCTGATAGATTGAGTACCAGTGTTACGGACCTGGATCGCATTGTTTTTCGAGAAAACAAGAAGACGCCGCTACCAAAAAGAAAGCAGAAGGCATTTTCACACTGGGATTTCAAGAAGAGAAGTAGTTACATCAGCTTTGATGTGATATAGACACATTTATTCCATTCCGATACAAGAGACATAATCGTTTTATTTTGTTAGTCTATTTAAAAATGTACGTGATGCCCTGAAGGAATTTACCTAAGAACTCATTTTGCGTCTGAATTTTAACCCAAGGAGCCATATGTCAACACCTGATTTGCATTGAAAAGACATTTTGTGTAGGTCACAGACCACGCAAACATGAAAAGTCATTGAAATGTTTGCTTTTGTTCTCGTTTTGAGACGTGTGCATTCGGAAGTACTCCGTACACCATATTTTTGTAAATAGCACTTCGTCAGAGAAGTTTTTTGCAGCTTACTTGATTTTTCGGCAGATAGCAAATACCGGTTTGTCAGCTTAGGAGGTGACGTCACAAGTGCCATATGATCGTTATTCGTTATATTTCATGTTATACCAGACGACACACATACATATCACGGTTTTATTAAGTAAATAATATTGAATTTTCAATCGACTTTTGTTTGTTCATGCGATGGCCTATAAATTAAGGGGCTGCGGGCGGATTCAGCCAAGTTGTCCAACTTGCTTACGACTTTGGTATAATCATAATTACGGCAGAAGTAGAGCTATTTTCCAACCAACGCATTGGTTGTTTCGTAAGAACAAGAAGGAAACTCGCCTGACACAACACTGGAATGTCGAAAGCTCAATCCCGGAAGACCGCAAAGAAGTACAAATTTGGTGTTTCCCTTGTCGTCATCCTTGTGGTTTACACAGAAAACGCTGCGCTTTCCAAAAGGAAGGAAATTATGGCACCTGACAACTGGCAATGGCACGAGATGGACACCTTGCAACTTTATTTTGTTGTCGAAAAAAAGTGCGTGGTGGGATCCTATTTTGGCCAACGGGTCAATTTCGATATATCAGAATTTACTCTTAGACAAAAGGCATCATCTCGAGGCTCCGGGGAATAACCTCATACAATATTCCTCAGAGCCTCGAGGTCATGTTTATTGTTGAAAGTTGAATTTTGAAATATCGAAATTGGTCAAGTTCATTAACCGGGTTTCACCGGAAACATCGACTTCCCGTGACGTCAGTGCTATGTCGCGCTGTTTTAGTCTCACTCTTAAAATAATACAGTTTTACTTGTGAAAATGATGAATTTTAAGCTCGGCAAATTCATAAAGTGATGTATTTATCGATGATGACTCGGGCGAAGTCGGGAAAAAGCCCGAGTGCTCGTAACAGGAGTCGAACGAGCCGTAACCATCCGAATACTAATTCGGAACTAATATTCGGAAGTTCATCGAGCACTCGCTAATTGTGCTATGTTGTCTTCTGTTTTATGGACGGCTTATGGAAGGAAATTGAAATAGATTGCACGCTGACAAAAGACCAATTTCAAAATCTTACACCTCTTCTTGAACAAATGATAAATGGCTCTTCCCTCGTGCAAAATTTCACTTGAAATCTTTTTAAAACTCGCAGGACTATTTCACGGATGGTTTAAAGTAATACGGAAAGATCCTTAGACATTTTTGACCAGAAAAAAGCTAAGGACCACAGGGCACACCGGTTTGACAAGATGGGTAATGCGGCAACGTACCAAGAAAATGCTTTAGAACAGACACCACTCTTCACGGAATTCGAATATACACCGCTTATTTAGCGAGCCTTTATAAGACAAAGACGTTGCCGGTTCAGCCAAGTCAAGACCTGACAACAGCGTTCGCGCGTGCTTCGCGTTGCTATCCTTAACCGAGTTGACCCGGTTAGGAGAGCAGGCAGGTTACCCCTGTAGCCGGGCCAACTAAATTTTTCTCTTGCAAACTATTTGCCGCGTTTTCATCGGAAATATTGGCTCGCCCAGGGTAGCTTGGATAGGTGGGTAACCCTTCTACCCGGGAAAAGTCATCTCCACGTAAACTGGGCCTAAGAAAGGAAGTAAACGAAATAAGCTCTTTAGAATGTGAGAGCAAACATACAGCGTACGTGTTAATCTAACGCAGTGCTTATTAATCCTTTTCAATGCAGGGATATACCCATAAACCACTGATTACCATACTTGCTACGATTCTGAGTCAAAGAATAAACCCACCGATGAGAGAACAAAAATGAAGACTGGTCACCGAGCATGAAACAGAGGCTCATGCTCGTGGTAGTTAACAAAATGTGGCCTATGAAATGTGAATGTTTTTTCCCCTTATAAGATTTTGAATTTTGCCGCTTTAGATGGAACCGTCAAGAAGTCTAGTTATTGTACCCGCCAACTTAAAAGGATTTTCAATGTTGAACCTAGAAAATACAAAATGCATCACCTGCTACTTTACACAGCCATGTCAAAATTGTCAAGATTTTATCAGTGCAAATTCTTTGACAGCCAAAACCCAAAATACCACCTAATTCTGATATCATAGGTGCAGCAATTGATTATCCCTTCAAAAAAATTTCCTAGCTCTTTGTTTGGCTCTCTCAAATTCTCTTAAAACATCACGGAATACAACATCCGGGGACTCGGCAGCATCTATGTATGAATGGAGTCCACGTTTCTTGTAATAGTCAACCAGCGGTTTTGTTTGCGTGTGGTAGGTTTGCAGACGTTTTTTCAGAGTAGCCTCGTTATCATCTGAGCGACGAATGAGCGGTTCGCCTGTAAGCTGGAACCAAGAATACAGCGCAGAATAAGAGTTGAGACGCAAGTTTGGTCATAATTGGTCATTGCCTTTCTTTGATTTGTTTGCGCAAATCATTAACATATGACCAGGGACTGTCCCTTAGAAACCACTGCCTGGTTAGCCCAATGGGATAAGGACAGACTGCTAAGGAGGTCCTGAGTTTAAATCCTACGGTAACACTTAGGTCTTCTAAAGTAAGGGGCTTGTCAGAATCAGAAGGGGGGAGGGAAGGAAGGGTGAAAACAGGGGGAGGGGGGTCATAGGTTTTTGAGCCCTTCAAAAGAGAGGATCATAAAAAAATAGAAAAAGAGTGAGTCACAAGAAATTTAGCCTGCACACT
Organism: Astreopora myriophthalma; assembly: GCA_014634185.1. Taxonomy (NCBI): domain Eukaryota; kingdom Metazoa; phylum Cnidaria; class Anthozoa; order Scleractinia; family Acroporidae; genus Astreopora; species Astreopora myriophthalma. The sequence continues at coordinate 31,774 of BLFK01000982.1, read as the reverse complement.
GCCAGACAATTAACTCAAACCCTGGATCAAAAACCAAGACATAGTCTAGGTTCCTCCCCTGGAAAATTGATACTTCCAAATTTATTACAGAGTTTGTTGTCACAGTTTGTTTGTAGTCATGTCATTGCACAATATTAAAACAGCTCCTTATGTCTTATTGTAAACAGACTAAATTGCCAACTGCTAGGCAGTTTAGTCTGTCTACAATGCAGGCTAAAGAAATTAAGCCACTGCAATCATAAGGAGCTGTTTTAATATTATGCAATGACATGACTACAAACAAACTGTAACAACAAACTCTGTAATAAATTTGGAAGTAACGGTATCAATTTTCCAGGGGAGGGACATAGAATTTTAGGATGAGTTCCAAGGGAGAGTCAGGACATTTCAATCCATACCTAGGGAGGGTAATTTCATTTTCATCACTTGACTTGAGAACTCCACCCTCCTCTTCCCACCTTGATAATTTCTGGCAAGTCCCTAATTTAAGTCTTTGCATTTAAATGGCAAGATGTTTCTAGTCTTCTCACATAAGGATGACAAGTCATAGGCCCTGGCTCAAAACGCTTTGATGTTCACAAACTCTTTTTGCAAAGATTAAGAGGGTGTGGTGGTCTGGCCTTGCGATGGTTTATCATGGTTAGGTGAGTAAAATTAATGCTTAGCTACCTAAAATCCAAGCATACCAGTATGCAATAAAATTTGATATAAGGATAAGAAAAGTAAACAATGACAAATTTAATAAATTGGGAATTTAGCACAAAAGACTATAATTATACATAATTTACTATAAATAGATCTCTGTTAATTAAAATAGTATACTTACGTCATCAGTCATTGGAACTTTGGGTGGATTAAATTCTGTGTGGTAAGTTCGTCCACTGGGTTTGTGGAGCAACCTTGAAAATAAAAAGAAAGAAAGAAAATACATTCTAAGCAAATGTCCGGAAACAGCAATTTTCTTGTGCTTTCAAATTACCCATTTCAAGAATTCTATCCAAAACAATTCAATGACAGATATTCTTTTTGCAGAAGGATAGTTTTTTGTAGATTCTGCAAACTGCTGTAAAACGTCAAATAATTTGATATTATTATTTAAGAAATAGAAAACATTTTCTGTGTTTCTATTGAGTTATAGAAACACGAGTGGAAGTTTGGGAGAACGAGAAATGCTGTGGGAACACAAGCTGCAGGCGAGTGTTTCCACAGCTTTTTCGAGTTCTCCCAAACTTTCACGAGTGTTTCTAATTAACTCAATAGAAACACGAAGAAAATGTTTTCTTTTTCTTTTAGAAAATAGCCCAAGGAGAATAACGAAAAACGAAGAAAACTTTATTTTATTTATCATCAAAACGAAGATTCTCTACAGCATGCAAGACCATTTTACAGTTGTGGCTGTGTCACCTGGCCTGCAAATGGAAGTGAGGCTACTGGTGACCTTGTTTTGATACAAACCCCTTTGCTTTTCTTATGTAAATGACGACTAGTTTCCATTACAACAACACGTTTTGCATGATAAAAGCAGCGCAGTTTGTATCAATACAAGGTCACCGGCAGCCTTGCTGCCGTCCATAGGCCGGGTCACTGCGCAAACAACTGTAAAATGGCCTATTTACACGTTAGCACACACGACAGCACACACGTCAGCACACACGGGAATGCCGTGACTCTTGTCCGTGACTACGTCAACTTCCATGTTTCTATCGAGTTATAGAAACACGATTATTAACCAATCAGCGCGCGTATTTTCCTTGAGCTATTTTCTAAAACGATTTAGTGAATTCTCACTTGTGGTTACTTCAAAATATAATGTTGTTTGGAATAAAGATAAACCTCTGTGTACACACTTGGAGCAATAATAGGCAAACTGTGTGTTAAGTGTGTTCATTTGAAGCCATCCCTATGTTCAATGAACACATAAAAAAAATGCTTAGAAGTCACATATCTAAGGATCACTCACAACAACCTGAGTACTCACCTTCCTGTAATCCTACGCACCAACAGAGAATCATCAATTCCAAACTCTACCACAGCATCCAGTCCAGTCTTTCTCTTTTCAAGAAGCTCATCAAGCTGAAATTTGTGAATACACGTAACTTGAATTGTCAACCTCCTAAGATAGGCTTTTAAATACATTTTGAGCTCCTTCCCACAGAAATTGGTAGTTGAAATCAGATCCATGAAATGTCTTGAAATTTTATCTCTTGATTTAAAATCTTTTCTTCAATATCCCCTAAATCAAATAATTTTCTTTATTCTTGCAACAGCTTCAGTGCATATCATTTCTTTGCCACATTGATACATGGACAGTGAAGTTGTTGCTAGTCTCACTATTGTTAACACACCTTCTCTGCTTGGACCACTGTTCTTGGAAATCCATCAAGCAGGAAACCATTTTCACATTCAGGTTTGTTGAGATTGTCATCAATAAGCTCAACAACAAGAGCATCACTAACAAGCTAAAATAAAAACCAGACACAAGTAACAGCTATTTGGGAGGCTACGCTATGTATCTACACCTGAAAAGTTTGCGACTTACACCAAGACAGTCAACTACCGTACCAAGCAATAGACCTGCTTTGCTGTTAGCATTTATGGAGTCACAAGATAAATTCAGCAACTCACCTGTCCTGAATCCATCACTTGTTTGACTTTTTTACCCAAAGAAGAGCCTGATGCCACAACCGCTCTCAACATGTCTCCTGTTAAAAAAAGAAATCACCCACAAACAGAGTTTTGGGTCTCAGAGAAATAATTGTTAGCAGTAGAAAACACACTTCATTCGTTACTGAAAGAACCCAAACCCTTACTATTGCAGCTTCACCACAGGACACCCAGCCGAACATTCCTCATTCCTAAACAACCGCACATTTTACGCACCTGTAGCTAAATGGCAAACACAATACTTCTCTGCTAGTTTTGGTGCCTGTTGAATACGAAAAATAATATTTTGTAAGCTCAGGAAAACTGAAAAAAAAAATCCACTACTCAAAGGTTAATTGCTGTGTCATATTAGCATGGGATTTTTCTACTATCGCTTTCGATCATTTGAGTAAATCGGGAAGCTCGACCCATTTCAACGAGAGACAACATGCGCTTCTCACATCATCTTAGCTGCTTTTATTATACATAAACTTGTTATATAAGGAATTTCAAACCTGTGTTCCTTTCCCAGCGCCGGGTGGTCCGAGCAAGATCCCATTTACTCCTGTTCTTTCTTTGCCAGATTTGTTTGCTTTGTCGACTAATTCTCGAAGATCACCTGGGTTAGGTTGCCCTCTGCCACCTTCTGCTTTGAAAAATGTTTTGGAATCTGCCGAGGGAGCCATTTTCTGGCAGTCACCAACGGCCAACGTTATTCACCGCTTTAACTCCCCGATCACACCAGATCACGCTCGAAGTCCCTCGGACACGTTTAGACATGCGTATTTGAAGCGCAAGGTAAAATTAAAACTGGAATAAGAAGTTCGCGGATATGGAATGTAAACAGAACGGAAGAAAGGGAATAGTTCCATTTAGCCTCTTCACAAAGTGAGTCTAAGTTAGAAGTCATGAAAATCAGTTTTTATTAAAATGTAAAAACTTTCGCACTTGAACTCGCTCAAAAAAAAAAAAAGGCTGACGTGAACTCGGAAATACAATGGCTTGTAGCTCTGGCGTTTACAAGATTGCCTGCAGTTTTCGGCGATACACTAGAACCAAACCGGTCAGTATAAAATGTGGACCGCGGACTGCAGACCCGACTGCGGACCCGGACTGCGGACCCGGACTGCGGACCGGGTATAAAACGCGGACTAGGTATAAAACGCGGATTGCGGACCGGGTATAAAACGCGGACCAGGTATAAAATGTGGACTGAATACAAAACACTGTGAAAAAAAGAATAGCGCAACGAAATAGCGATAGGCTGACGACATGAATTGAAGTTCGACATGGGAATGTCCCTCCATAATTGCCACGTGCCTAATTGTGACGTGAGAGGTGTTACCTGACGTCTATTCCAGCATGGCCGGAGTAATGAAGTTTGAAGGTGAGGGAGTGAGATCTCGTCACATTATTCTGCTTCTACCGGTCAATTTGGCTCAGAGAACAAATAGAGAGGAACTCTTGGTTTACAAGAAGCGAGATTTTGTTTATTTTGAGTTCTTAATATGAAACCCCAATGTTGTTTACGTTCTTTCCTAATGAAAAATAATCACATGCAACGAGTGACCTGTGGAATGTGACCTGTGTTTTATATTAGACCCGCCGATTGAGTTATCACCATAGCAGTAGAATTGTGATGCTATAAGACGCCGATTTTTTTAGGCTGCTTAAAATGACGATCAATAGCGCAAAGTTTTACTTGAAATTGTAAAACGTTTCTATGTTTTATTTATAAGGCCTCAGTTGTTCAAAAGGTGGACGTGACGCAATCAACCGGATAAATCACTATCCATTGGAGAGCGCAATTGGTATCGCTATGATTTATCCGGCGGATAGCGTTATCCATCGTTTGAACAACTGGGGCCAGAGGTAATAAACGAAAGGAATTTATGGAATCCTTCGCCGGACACCGGCTTTATGTTTAGAAATCTAGATATTTGAAACACTTTAGTGGGATATGCTATTTAGACTGGGGTATATTTACTTATTCGCAAATAAATGTTGTTGCGATTGATACAACTTTTTGTTCATCTCAGTGTCGCTCGGGTCTGTCTAGAAACAGCATTCGATCAAGAGAACAACTGTTATAGTACATGTCTTGATTTACGCGTACACATTACCGACTTCATCTCTCGCCTCCCAAGCATACTCTCAGTTGGGAATAAAGATTGCGTGACGAGCGAAAACACTCTTCATTGTGTTGAATCCATCCGGCCATCCTGGCTCGAACTACGACATACAAAGAGTTGAAGTTTATGCCTAAAATGCATATGCCTATTTTGACACGGAGTAAGAGGACCCAAGGCCTTGTTTTTTAAATCCGTGTCTGGGCCAGTACCTAATCCGCAGTCCGCGTTTTATACCTGGTCAACGTTTTATACCAGGTCCGCAGTCCGCGTTTTATACCTAGTCCGCGTTTTATACCCGGTCCGCAGTCCTGGTCCGCAGTCCGCAGTCCACGTTTTATACCGACCGGAACCAAACCATCTGTGCTGTACAGTGGGTTATGCTTTTGTCCTGTTTATCCAGGCAGCAAACAACAACCCATCTGCTCTAGTTACTTTCTGGACAACTCTATTTTGGACGAAGTTAATAAAGCTCTAATTCAAAGACGAATCAGTATTTATCTGATGGAACTCGCTGAGTTATAATAAGGCATCCAAAACTAACAAGATGTTGGGATGTATTAAAAGAGCTTGCGGAGAACTAACGTTCAAAACCATCTACCTAGTAAAAATGTTCAGTCCTTTTCCTTCAATGAGGTCTTGTTCTTTCGTTCAAGGTAAATTTATATGAGCATAAAAACAAGGCGGCAAGGGGAAAACCTTGGGTAGATGCTCAGTACATGTTCACGTACAGTTGAACCTCTCTAATGCGAACACCAAAGGGACAGACGAAAGTGTCCGCATTAGAGAGGTGTCCGTATTATAGAGGTCACCAAGATTGCAACATTTTTAAGACTCCACTGACAGTTTTAAGTGTTCAGTAACGAAAAATAGGCCCAGTGTATCTAAACTGACTAATATACGGTATCAGACACATTGATTTGTACATCTCAGTTACAGTACATACTTTATACGAATCGGTTATTTGAAACT
>BLFK01000982.1:0-22224 GCA_014634185.1 Astreopora myriophthalma | reverse complement strand
CTGAACAGACCCACAGAGACATCATCATCATCCGTTCATTCATTCACCACGGGAACATTTGAATCCACAAATGACCAGCTCCCAACATCAGTGGCTTCATAGCTCAGTTGGTTAGAGCGTCGCACCGGCATCGCGAGGTCACGGGTCCTGAATTTTTCAGGCTTCTCTACGCAATTGCTAAAATTGCGTCTATAACTGCGACGATCTTAGCTTCATTTGATGGAATTTATTTGTTAATTAGATTGCCATGAATGTGTTTGTCCGTTTTGGTGTTGTTGTTAGCTTTGAGTATAGTTACTTGAGTTTTTAGTTTTTTGGTGTCCAACAACTACGGTTACGTGGTACTAAATTAACGCAGAAAATCCACTTGTAATTGTCGTTAATTGCCATTTTTGTTAGTTTCTGTCAGTGTTTAACGTATGGACACCAAATGGAATGCCTCACAGACCTGCGTGGAGTTAAGAATGGTAAAAATGTACTGGAACACCAATCCCGCGTCCGTGGCTGCTAGTAAGCCGAACACCCAGGTTAATCCCAGCAGAGGAGACAAAATTATGCACGCCTTGAACCCTTTTCTAAAATGAAAAAAAAAAAAAACCAAAAAGTAGCAGACACAGTGCAATCAGCATTTAGTTTGCATTTCAAAACTTGTTACTCTTACACCAAACCAGCTGAATTAAAATAAGAACTCCATTGATTAGCAGTTCACTGAACCTTCAGTATTTTTCCAGGATGCTTTAAGCGTAATTCATATATCAGAACACTGTTGACTTACGAAGCATCGTGGTATAGCTAGGGGTTGGGGTGAGCAGAATCCAGGCCTGGCAAGTAGTCTTTCCAAAAATATGGGTTTCGCAAAAATTTGGCCGGATTTCGCGCATCTGGCGGGCAAGTGCTCTACTCGCGGCGTTTCTCTGCGTCACGGATTCTCGATTTCTAGGAAATAAAGCCGCATAGTCTTCGTTTTTTCGTCAAGCATTAAATCATTTCTCTATATAAATATTGTGGGTCGCTGTGTTGCATGCTAATAATTGTTTCATAGTTTTATTAGATTTCGATAATTTTATAATAAGCTCTGATTTTTAACTATTTTAACTATTTTGATCTTGTAATGAGGGCCTCTAGTTTATTAGCATTTAGATGCTATTTTGAGCTACCCTCGATAAATAAAGACTTCACAAGCCATTTCGGGTCATTACACATATGTATCACCGATATATCAACATTAGGGCAGGATGCATTCAGCGACAAGCGAAATCACTCCTTACAGCCGCCCCCAGAAAACAGTAATAAGGAATGTTGTGAGCGGTTTAGAAGGCTGGTCACGCTTGGAAATAGCCAGCTGTTCAGTCTTGCTCCAACTTTTTTAGCTTGGCTAAGAGCAATTCCACTATAAAGAAAACCGATTCACAAAAAATTAATGAATTTCTATATTCGATAAAACAAAGTAAGAACGTAAGTTTGCCACCTTCCTTTCACCGACAAAACGTACTTAAAGGACATCAATTTTGATGGGTTGGGCTCTTTCAAGTTTTGGATTTCCCGCAGCACTGCTGTGAGTATTATAATGTTGAGCTGAAAATAAACGCAATACATCTTAAGTCATGACTTTTGTTCCAGATGAATTAGAAAACCACATCTATCATACCTCCAAGCAAATACAGACCCCCGACTTTATTGTAGGAGCTAGTCACACACTGTCAGTCGGTCGATCGATCAGTCAGTTAATTACTAGCCAGCCAGTGAGTGAGTGAGTGAGTGAGTGAGTGAGTCAGCCAGTCAGTCAGTCAGTCTGCCTGTCTTTCCTTATGCTTATCTCACAGCAGGTTATGCATCTTGTTTGTCGGTGGTTCGCTCAGTCAATCCCGGCCATTACATGCTCAAGTCCTCTATCAACTATGGTCAAGTCAAAAATCTCTACTTCAAAAATTATAATTGTGTTTGAATCATCTAGGTCAATAAGATGTAAATTAAATGCTCTCAGCAAGCAAAGCCAGTGACTCACCATTGTTATGATCAAGACAGGCACGATAAATGACCAGCTTAACTGCTTGGAGAATGACAGCCAACAGCTTGAAAAACAACGCAAAGATTACTCTGCTTGAGTATAATTTCTTACCATTTAGACTATCCTCAGACTAGCCTGCGTCGCTGGCGGTTTTTGTCCGAGAGAACGGACAAGCGGTGAAGTCGCGAAAACGAGCGGCTTCGCCGCATGTTCGTTCGTTCAGACAAAACCGCCAGCTACGCAGGCTATCGTAAAACCAAAACTTTTTCCCCGAGCAAGCGTCACCCTCGAATGAGCGCTGCCCTATGTAGAAAAAAAAATTAATAACACCCGCTTCTCACAAGGCGACCATTACCAGGAACAATTAAAAGCCTCTCCGTGGAATGCGTCCAAGTCGTCATAATGCAAAAGAGTAGGGAGCTTACGAAACGACGACGCCGACGCCGACGCCGACGTCAACGACGACGCTACAAAACAACAGCTTTAGTGAGCAAAAACAATGGCTGTGCACGCTCTGCACGTGCGTTTTCATTTTGGTACATTTCTTTGCCGTCATCTCCTAAATAACGACGTAACATGACCAAATTTCCGGTTCTCCGCGTGGAGGACGTTAGCGCGTGACCATGAATTTTCAGTTCTCTCCCTGCGCTTTTAACCCGCTAATACCAGTTTAATTCCTCGAAATTTACTACACATGTTAAATGCGGAATGACATGAAATAGTTGCGTTGTGATACGAATAACACGAACTTGCATTTTTAAATAACGTCCTCGTTAAGATACCAACGTCCTTTATTGGAAAAGAATGCAAAACCCAGTACGAAGGAACCAAGATGGCGATTTGTCAGACGCATGAAGGAGCTTTAGAAACGAGGACGGCAACTGCCAGGAGAACGTCACTAAAAAATAGAAACTCGTGTTCGCGTTACTGTAATTACTGCTCTTTCAATATGATGTAAAATGTGTTTCTGTTATCAAAAAGTGAAACTGCCGGTATGAAGGGCGTTCAAGCGGTTTGGAGAGAGAGCGAAAAATCGTGTGTGTGCTTCTCCTAAAGCCGCTGAATTCGGTCATTTGACGGGCCGTTTTGAAGAGGACGGCAAAAAAATGCACCAAAATGTAAAACGGACGTGCAGAGCGTGCAGAACGTGCAGCACGATAGAGTTTTTGCTCATGTTTTGTGGCGTTCTCGTTGACGTCCTCGTTGCTAAAGCTCTCTAATAGATACTTTTTAGCATCGCGTTTACGCCGGGCCAACGGCTAACGGTAAACGATAGGCTGCTGCTTCTCATAAAACCAAGAGAATTCCCTTATTCTAGCTTATTTCTCTCTGTTTAGTACTTGCTCTATAGCTGTGGCTAACAGGCAAGTACCAAGAGATAAGCTAAACTTAAATAAGTTTTACTGATTTTTTTTTAATACAGCACTGAAATTTCAGCCGACGTTTGCCGTTGGCTGTAATTGCGTTGCAAAATCCCTCCATTAACTTAACGGACCTGAAAGGGAACAGTTTTAACTATAAGAAAATGGTTTGAACCCAGGAGTATTGTTTGTGTTGCACACAAACCTATGTTCACTTTACGACGCTTACTAACGTTAAAGACAAAGACGAACCTGAAAACAGACCGGGAGCCATTTACAAGATCAAATGCTCCGACTGCCAGGCCACGTATATCCGTGAGACAGGCAGGAACTTAACCACGCGACTAAACGAACACAAACGAGCTACTAAAAAAGGTGACCTCAACAACAACATTGCCGAACACCACTTGAAAACAAGCCACACTATCGACTGGGACTCTGCTACCTGCGTTACCTACAGTACCGACTACTACCAACGGATTACACTCGAAAGCTGGTTTACCAACTTAGAACGAACTACCCTAAATCGTTGCCAACCTCTCCCCGCACCTTACAAACGATTACTCAACCGAAAACAGTAGCTCATTATGCATGTTTATCACTCTATTTACATAACTATCTCCGCTCACGTCTTCACAGCCAATCACATTTCGGGTTTACTAATGGCTACTCCACCTTTTGACCAATCGAATAGCTCACCAGGGTTTTTGAATTTTCGACTGACTAAAATCGATCACCTGACTCTGAAGATGGCTTCCGCACAGGTTGTCGAAACGTCAGTCAACAACAACAGTCCTTCTCAGGACTCCAGTCACCCAGATGATCATTTTCAATCAAGGAGTTTTAACTATATTTGTGAATAGATATTTCCATGACCGTTCTACCAATTTTCCTACACAACTCAGTGCAATAGAGTGCACGGATGGCCTTAACAGTTATCAAGATCAAAACTACTTACAAGTTTTTGTTTGTGTAGTTTTGCAAGACTCCGCCATGTTTTGAACTAATCGCAAGAGAAATTATTACAGGTACGACAGGGTAACCTGCGAAGTAAGAACAAACGAATACCCATGACTAGTTTCTCCTCAGAACAGACGTACAGCGCTTCTCTTTCGTTCAACGTGACTCACATTTCAAGCGCGGCCAACAGAAGTGACAAAGAGTCTCAAACTTGTCGCGTCCAAAAACTACTCGTTTCTTGTTTACCAGTCCATAAGAAGGCTTTGATAGCAAGAAATGAATAGGTGGACAACTGTCAGCAATTGTCTCAAGTACGCTGAGTTGATTTGAAACTGATTTGTTCTTGAAATCAATCTCGTACTTGTAGTCATATCGGAAGGTCGCTAATTTCTTATTGGGTCATCCAATCACGTTGATGATTAGCCTTTCCGCTGTTGAACGCTGGAAATCCTATAAGGAAGGTTCTTGAATAAAGGCATATGCTAATCTTAATTTAATCCTAAGTCCTCGTTACGGAGGGTATTTTTGATACCGGACATAACCTCTCTCCCCGTTTGAGTACAGGCTCACCAAAACTTGCATACGCCCGGAGGGTGTAAAGGGGATTTTGCGGTGGTTAAGAAGCTGTTCTTATTGGACAAGGCCATGGATTATTTATTGACAGTGAACAGCCTTTCAACAGGTGCCAATTTTTTTTTATTAATATGCCATCACAGATATTTCTTACTTGAAAACTTACCCCATGCAAATGCATAGAGATACCACAATTTAACTGTGCTGAAAACTTCAACTACCATGACATAGAGATATACCCCTTCCAATAACATCCAGCCAAATGATGCCAGAAACAAGTAATGAAGCAAGACTGCCACTAAAACGCATGCAGGCTATGGGAAAAAAAAAAGATAATGACGTTTGCTTTGGAACGATAATCAAAAGCAAAAAAGAAGAAGAAGAAAAAATTAATGGGGTAAATTAGCTTAATCACATCAGCTGAAATGAATTTTAGAAAAAGGCAAACCACAAAGAAGAAACAAACAAATAACAAGACAAAAATACTATGCGATTTCAACTCACAAACAGATAGGGTAACAACTGCGATAAGGACCAGACATTGCGTTAATAAAGAAGAAAGAGAATTAAAGGACTGCTTCCTGATAGGCATCGCTGTAACAAAATGAGTGGAATAAGGTTTTCCAAAATGACGCGTTTCTGAAAACGCAATAGGTAATCTTGGGAAAGGAACGCTCGGAAGAGTCTGGACACCACTAAGACTGAAATTTCGGCGGCCGCGCACAGTTTTGGCGCCAAAATCTCCCTCCGAAAAAAAAAAACGTGTATTCTGTGTATTCTGTGTAAACCGTATTCTGTTTATTCCGTTCATTCTGCTGTAGAGAGCAGAATAAAAAGAATTCCGTTCATTCCGAAAAGGAATAACTCTAAAAAAAACAGATAAACCGAATATTCCGTGTATCCTTGTTCCGGAATAGTCCCAACAGAATTCACTGGAAGATATCCGAGGGCGAAGAAAGTGACCTCCAAGGTGGGTATTGCATTGTTCTCTCTTACTTACGAGAAAACGAGTGTTATATGCTTCCAAAATTAACTAGTTGAAAGATATCCTTTAGCAATTGTCGAAATCAATTCACTGACTGACCTTATCGTAGGTTGCATTGATTCCCGTGACAAAGACCACTTGAGCCCAAAACAGTGCTAAAGCCAGATTCATTCGAATCTGTATTCCCTCTGATTTGAATTTCCTGTGTGAAAAGTAACCCAAAGCTTTGGTTAACATAGACCCAACGCGGTTATTTCCATCAGTCCTTCTGTGTGATTTCGTTTTCGGGTTAAGTAGGTACTTTTTGCCGAGCACTACTTGCTTCTAAATCTCTTGGACCGGGTTGTTCGAAGCAGGGGCCCGTTTCTCAAAAGTCCCGTAAACTTTTCGGGCCCGAAAAGCCATTTCTAAAACAGAGATCCACTTATTCTAAAAAGCTGGTGTTTTGCTATGTTTTCAAGATAGGGAAGGGCAAATGTTTTACAAAATTTCATGCCTGGAAACGTCTTCGTTTTTAAGATACGAAGGAAATTATGTCACCCGAAAGGCACCCGAAAAGTTTCGGGAGTTTTGAGAAACGCACGCCAGGTTACCACTAAGGCTGAGTCAAGTCCAATTGAAACCTGTAGTTACGCGCCGGGCTGTCATCGGTACTTACCCCGGTTTAGTACTAATCGTACTTCCAACTTCTCGACCCTGACGGAAAATATTTATAAGGGCTGGATATTCCAATAATTTAGTCTCAACCTATTAATATGTTTTCGTACAAACCAGCTCCGAGTTTATTACATGCATTCTAGGATGAAATAACAGGGTACAAAAATTACATTACCAGTAGTGCTTCCATACCTTCCGTTGCTCAGGGACATCTTATACTCTCAAAGTCTGGTGCAGGCGTAAAATGTACGTGTGAAATTTCTTCAAACCAATACTTACATGAACACAAGATAAATTAAGACAACAAAGACTTCTCCAATCATAGACAAGGAACATCCGATGTACGTTATCACTGATAACGCAGCTTTGTTCTCTGGTGAAATTGGCTAATCAAACAAAAGGCATAGAATTAATTAACATCGAAGTACATTTGCTCGATAGATTTAATAGAAACCATGACTATTTCAAAACACCTTTTTTGGTTGCTAAACTATATCGTTAAACGTTTATATGTAATTGAAAGGAAACGTTCTTTTTTGTTGTGAACCATCGGTAAATTTAATCAATCAATCAATCAATCAATCAGGCAGTAAAACAGTCAATCAATCAATCAATCAATCAACCAACCAAACAGGCAGCCAGCCAGCCAGCCAGCTAATATGAAAGAAAGCAAGCAAGAAACAAGCGTTTAGTCAGCCAGTCGTTGGGTCGTTGGGTCGGTCGGTCGGTCAGTTATGGTCAGTCACGATCAATGGATTCATATTGTTTGTGACTCGTGTGAGAAGTATGCTAAAACAAAGCTGCATTAAACTAAACTAAGCCAGTAAAGGGCCCCTGGCTTTCTCTGTTTGCTGCTTAAATTTTGCGTGAAGAAAGCTAAAGGGTGGTATTTTTGACAGTTTATTTGCCATTATTGACAGGACACCTACCTTTTCAGACTTGAACTGCATTAAAACTGCGAAGCTGGTAAGGTGATCACAACTGCATACTGTGCTCTCAAGCGATGATGTGTTTAGTAAAGAACAGCCGTCACGTGACCACGAACCATTAGATGCACTACGGAGGGAAATATTGTATTACTTGCAATGTGCATAGTGATCTTATCTACAGGCCGCGTTTTCTCCGACCCCTGTCGGGGTGTGTAGGTTCCGCATACTAACGAAACGACCAGTTTCAGTTGTGTTCGGTGTTTATTTTAACTCTTCAGTTAGAGTTTCGCAAGACAAACAAACAAACAGTAATAAAACCTACCGAAAATCCTGTTTCCAAAAAACACATTGTCTCTTAACCTCCCCTTCTGGAATCTTAAAAAGAAGACCTCTCTTAAAGCCTGGTTTTCATACGTCCGGAAAATCCCAGACGATCGGCGGTTTCCGATCGTCTAAGATCTTACCGGCTTAACACCCCCGACCATCATGGTTGTCGAGTAAAAATCGAGAAAATGGACCGTTTCTTCTTCCTTGAGGTGTCCCAGGTTTCGTCGAATGTTGGCGACCAATCCCGACAAGCATGCATTACATTTACTATTGGCCACTCCAAAAAAATACCATAATATTCAACAAGAGTGTGGTATTATTGGATTAATTGGGTAGACGGTAAGAACATGTTTACATTCAAGCGCATGCAAGTCAAGGTGCAATGCTGGTGCACAGGCAGCAACACTAACAAAGGAAATGCTATAATTTGCGCAACCATTGAATGCGAGGGTCAACCTTCTTGTTGAATATTATGATCTTTTTGGAGTGGCCAATCATCAAGAGAATGCGGGCTTTGCGGACGTCTCGGGAAACAGAGTTCCTTTTCTCTGACATCTAAAAATAACTGAAATGAACATATCCCCAGCCAAACTGGGCGTCTCCTTCCCTCTCCCTCATTTCCTCTTGCCAATCATTTAATACCACGCCGTCAGTTGACCCAGATCCATTTTCCCCTCCAATATGGCTCGCTTTCTTTCCGCCGGAAATGCCGGATTCTTCAAAACAGAAAAATCTGCAACGGACGACCAAGACGTTTCCCAAAAAATCAGCAAAGTCTATGAAAGTTGGAAAACGTACCGCAAAATTCCCAATCATGTGGGATTTTACCGGCATAAGGAAAACAAGCTTAAAAAGTTACAAGAATCATTCGTATCATGACCACACCAACGTTATTTATTAAGGGGTCAATTCTTCTTTCTTTCGGTAAGGGACGAGTTACTTCAAGAAGCAATACTCGAAATGTAAAGCCGTGGGAGATAATTCTCGAGCACAATCAACGTTTTCAATATCACCTCACCTTGGGGTGACTCAAAGTAATGTTGATCAGATGCGATAAGATCCTGTTATAGCGTGGTTTCAATTCCACTCCAATAACATTTGAACGCAATGTATAGCTGCCAAGAGAAACGAGATTTACATATTAATACTCTTCACTGGTTGGCTAAAGTAAAGTAAAGTAAAGTAAAGAAGAACCTGTATTTATACAAGATGGCACTTAAAGAGGCAGCGGTATCACACGATTCTTCGTATTTTGTTTTTTATAATCCAACGGACATTTTGTGGTTGATTGCAGCGGAAAGATAATGGCCAAAATTCCTCTGAAAGGCTATTGTAATGCAAGGAAACTGTCTATAGATTTTTCCAGCGGCAGATAACCCCGATAGAGATTGGCTTAAACTTTAAAACGTCGGATCGACGTCTGCACGTATTCTCCTCGTATCTTGCAAGAAATAGCTTGTAACATATTTCAGCTCATTCTTTTGCCTTGTATCTCGAAATTAGTGATTTAGAATCGATTCGATTGTTAAACGAAGTGTTTAAAGTTTAAATTTAGAGAATTTTGACCAAAAATCGTGATTTCCTCCATGACACTGCCCCTTCAAAGCTTGAAGCTTATGCGACGGAGACAACAGGTTGGCTCTTTGCAAAGAGGAGGAGGTAGGGGTGTCTGTAGATCAAGTCTGGGCAACCCAGGGCAAATCCAGTTGGTGGTCAGAGCGAGATTAGAACACAGAGCAAATGCATGAAAAACCTGCGTCCGAACTACTATAACAAACCGCCCCCTTTCAGTAATTATCTGGCATTATTTGTTTTATAGCCATCAAATTGTTGATTATTCATCGATTAATTTCTTGATCGATGGTACACTCTTGAATCACAGCTAAGAAACTAAACAATGAAGCATGGAAATGTGCCTTGATTCATCACTATCGCTCATATGTGAATACATGAATTGTAAACCTGGGCGTGTGTAAAAGAAATGACTTACTTATCCGTCTCGACCCAGCTCAGGTTTCGTTCCTTTGTTTGGTACAGCGTGGCCACTAAAACTCGCTCTGAGAAAAATGAATACAATTTTCATATGATATTGGTCTCTTGTCAAATTTAATTGCAAGTCTTGCCCCTCTATACTCCATTTTGGTTTTGTCCTATTGTCATATTGCAGTCATACTTCTTACCTCGGTTGTTCAAAAGGTGGATAACGCTATCCACCAAATAAATCACTATCTAGCGGATAAACACTAGCAAAACCAATCGAGTTATCCAGTGGATAGCGCTGTCCACCCTTCGAACAAATGGACTCTGGAGCCAAGCGCGGAAAAACGAGAGTGACTAAGTTGCGCTGCTATTGGTTTTAGCTTTGCATCTGATTGGTTCAAACGTTAGCGCAAGATTTTTTGATCCAACCATAGAGCAAACCAAAACCCCAAAAAAAAGCAATCGCGTTAGTACTTTCGACACTCAATTGAAAATCTCTCTAATGAATACCTACCAATGTTTTATTTCATCTGACTAAGCCAGTCTTCGTCGTGTGCCAAACATGCTTAAAATTGCGAGCAAAAGCTCCTGTCACTCTACTTGGTCTAAACGCAAAACGCTACAAGATGTCTTTGCAGCGGAGTAAACCGAAAAGTAATGACGCACTTGGAGACAATCCACTGTCTTTTGTTGTTAAAGATGACAAAGAGGAAAACAAACTCAAAATTAAAGATTATTCTCTTAGTTTTGCAGGAGTACCTTACGCATGAGTAAAGACGCACATTAAGCAACGACCTCATCACAGTTTGGACCACTCCCACTACGGTGCTCCTCTAATGCGGACGGTTTGGGGGTGTATCAAATGAAAGCAGTGTCGTAGAGTTCCGGACAAAAACCTGGAGGGTGCCGTGTTAATGAGCCAGAATTCGAGCCAGGACGCGAGGAAGGACGATGCACAATGCAATAACTTCAGTCTGGGCACCGATTTCAGTATGTAAGTCTCAACACCCATTTCGCAATTTCAATGTAAGCACCGCTTTTAACATGGTTAGCTTTTAGTTATTGTCATAGTCAAGTCTACTTAAATACTTCAAGAATTCTAGACTTTTCAGCAACCTGGCCGTACTCGAGTCCTGGCTTGAGTTCAGGGTCCCGTTCTCGAAAGCCCCGTAAATTTCGGGCGTATTTCGGAAACCATAATTCGCTCCGTATCTAATAACAACAACAACAACAATAATATTTTATTATTCTTGAAACGAAATTATTCTATATTCTGTTATTCTTGAAACGAAAGACGTTTTAAGCCGCAAGACTTTGTACTTACTTTCTCTCTCTTATCTTCAAATCATGTTAAAAGACTAGATTTTCAGAATAAGTGGATCGCAGTGTCACAAATTGCTTTTCGGGCTCGTAAACGTTTCGCGGGGACTTTCTAGAAACGGCCCCCTGGCTCAAATTTCTGCCCGTATATCCGTTTATCACAAACCTGTGTCGTTGAATATCACTGAGTTCAGACTGATATCGTCACCTGTCTCGAAACCGATCGTCATTTGTTCTTGGAATCCCTTTGGTATTTTGCCTACTTTTATACCTATAAAATAATGCCAGACGAAAGAAAAAAAGATCTTGAAAATCTAGTTGGCCTACGGACAGCAACTAAAGTCGAGCACAGTTTGACGGTGTATTAGACAGATAACGTGATGCTAATCCTTTGGCGTACGGTGATGTGACTCTTTGTAACCAGGTGCTTTCCCATTTGTGTGACGCCGTAAAGTAATATTGAGGTGTCTTAATATGTGTATTTTCAGTATAGTTAACTCTTTGAAACCAGTAACCAGAGTAAATTGTAATCCATATCCGCTATTAACTAAACAATTATTTTTTTCTATCCATTCATCCATCCATCCATCCGTCCGTCAGTCCGTCCGTCCGTCCACCCATCCATCCACTAAGCCACAAGCTAGAAAGCTAACCAGCTAGCTAGCAAGCATGCAAGCTAGTAAGCAAGCAAGAAACCTGTGTAAGCCTCAACTATAACATGTAGTAAGTTATGTTGACATGACTAATTGGGGGTTGTAAGGAACTCACTCAAATCTGCCCGAATCTTGCTGAAGTACGTCTTTCCTGGATTGCAATACTTCTCACAGCAGCGAAAACCTGCCGTCTCTACTTGGCAGCCACCCACTAACTCTCCCCTCACAATCTCGCAGGACCAAGGATGAGACAAACTCTGCAAATCAAATCACCTAATCAACCTAGAGAAAGAGTACGTGAAGTTCATTGTTCTTTTTTTCACCGAGGGTTGTTAGCTCTATTAAGCTACAAGAAAACCGGAAATCTCATGATTTGGGAGTTGAATGTCGGCCGACTCATGAGCCCCTCCCAGGGGGGTCCTTGTTCCCTTGTTCCCTTTAAATATTTGCTTGTGTTTTTAATCCCTAAAATGATTTTTGTTCCCTTGTTCCATGAGACATTTTGTCTTATGTTTGTTCCCCAGTTCCCCAATTTAAATTAGTCAAGTCCCCTTGTTCCCCAAAACCCGTGGGAGGGGCTCACTCATAGGGAAGGTATAACTTGAACTAAACACGAAAGATAATTTGAGAGATCCGTCTATGCCCAGGTCGCGTTTCTGTGCAGAATACGATAATATGTTTTTTCCCGTATAGTTACTGTATTAATTTTGAAAATGCAATCGTGGAGTGTTACTTAAAAAGACAGTGTTGGTGATGAGTACTGACGAAAATACCTACCCCCCACTGCGAGGTATTAGAACCGCGTTTCACACAAGTAGAAATCTGCGGGACAAAATTGCAAATTGCGAAAGCAACAATAATTACACAAAGCAAAAAGAAACAAACAAACAAACAAAAATGCAAAAAACACTACGTGATTTCAAAGCAACTTGGAGTATCCTTTTGACTAGCACCTTATCAATGGATAGCACTCGAAGATGAAGCTCTTGTGGATGTAGTTCGGACGCGGGTGACACCTCTCTGGTAATGATAGGCCGAGCAAACCGAGTCATGTGAAGTTCTCGGGATCCTTCTTGATACAAATATAATTTGCTATGGTAAAATATGTTCTAGTGGCTCCATCGGAAGTTAATCTCAACATGTGGTGGATTCCTTTACTTGTGGCCTCAAATAGGTCACCGAAGAGCTCGTCACTTTTAAAGGAACCCACGAGACCTGGACCAAACTTAACACAATGTTCACCGTTTCTATGCGTTTACACAGAAATGATACCAGATAAAAAGAGAGAGAAGCTCTACTGCGTGGCATTTAGCGAATTCAGCATTTGTGTTACCTTGTACTTTCTACATTCTTCTGTGTACTGTGGAATCGAGTCTGTAAAACAAGTAAATGATTCACTGAGAAACCATAACAAAGCCGACTAAAAATACAACTGCGATTATAAAAGAATGACAGTAACAGCAAACATAAACATGTAGCGAAATAAAACAAGCAGCTCTGGACACACAGCCATAACGGTTTTTTGTAATACTTGTGTTCAAACCAGTGAAACAATAGTTAGCTGAATGCTGATCCATTACACTTGTCGTAAAAAACCTTCAAATACAAAAAAAAAAAAAAAAAAATCCTGGTATCGATATCGATATCTGTATCTATATCCGTACCCGTATCTGTATCTGTATCTGTATCTGTGTCTGTGTCTGTATCTGTATCTGTACCTGTATCTATACATCTATGTCATATCATGTCCATGTCCATGTCCATGTCCATGTCCGTGTCTATGTTTATGTCCATAGACGTCTATGTCTTTGTCTATGTTTATTTCTATGTCTATGTCTATGTTTGTCTATGTCTATAGGTGTCCATGTCTATGTCTATGTTTATTTCTGTCTGTCTATAGATGTCGATGTCCTTGTTTATGTTTATGTCTATTAATTTGATTTCAAATACTTCAGTTTAACGTGATGAACATTCCCCCCTGAATCGATCAAAGATACAACAAAAAAAACTTTGTAATTTTTGAGCAATTATTGTTAGTTTTATTACTGCATAGTGATGCCAGCGTTTAGCCTAAAAATGGTAACCTGCAGAGAGACGGAGCAATAGAAGGCCTTGTACCAAAATTAAATCAATCTCTTTTGTCTCCGCTTACCACCTGAGTCGTCTGTACATTGCATGGATAAGCGTGCTTGGAAGCTGCTACAATTTCTTGCCTTTAGTTTCATTGGATATTTGCTTATAACGTAACACTGGCCGGGCAATGCTTTATCTAGAAGTTTTTCAGTCTTTTCCAAGGTTGCAATTGCTGTCTCGTTGGAACCAAACTGGTAACGTTCATCAGGGGTAATTTTGAGGGCTGTCCAATATTCTATTCCAACCCTGAGTTCCGCTTGAGCATCGCAAAGTTCATCCAAGGTGCTTATTTTTGGAACATCATCAAACATCACAGCTGAAGTCCAGTTATGGGTCCCGGGCACCTCTTCGTAGTAAACCAAATCACAAGTACCTAATTGTAAATAAACAACGATTATAGCACCTCTATCTATCAACACTCTTTCTTTCGTCGGTTAAATTTATCTAGCAAGAACGCTTCATTTTTCTCATTATGGGGAAGGCCTTTTCGATGGAACGAGTTGAAGCGTCGTTTTCGGCAGGGACAAGAACGATAATACATATTTTGCCGATTTTATCACCACACCGTAAACGACCAAAGTTAATATTCGAGCACGTTATAATCGAGCCGATACTCCTCATTCCAAATGGTTGCCATGCCACATTCTTAAGCTAACAATTTGCAGACAAAAATTTTTACCGTGAAGGGGACAAGACAAGCTAATTTTGAATGCAAATAAGAGGATGTTATGGCCATATGATGGCCACTTTGGAATAAAGAGTACCGTGACGTATGACGGGACATTTATCTGAGTTCTTATCTGAGTTTTTCGTGCTGAGTAAAAATGAAGATCACGTTTATTTGTTCACTTTTTGGGAGGTTTAATCGGCTCAAACTGAACTGGTTTACAAAAAACCCTAACGATAACCTACTTGAATCCAAACGGCAAAGCTACTTCGTAAGCCATCAGTCAAAATCATGCAGAGCTATTTCTTCAATACCTGCAGTTACAGGCGAGACGAAAATGATGAAGCACAGAAATCGAACCGTTGGTAAAGTGAGTGCAAGAAAGTTACTAGTGGTTTGGGTTTAAGAACGAAGCGGCCTTAAATGGGCCAATATAATATTGTCGTCCTGAGGGAAACCGGATAGTTTTGCTTTCCAGGTACTAGTCTAATTAGCAAAGATTTAAAGGAAAACGAAAGGTTTTTGCTCGTAAAAAGTCCAGTATTATATTGAGATGAAACAGAAGTCACTTCAACCTTTTTAGCATATAAAGAATAACAAGCTACTGTGAACGAACGAGAATGCAGATCTCGAAGTACCAGTTGCCGATTTTCACTAAATTAAGCACGAAACTGAGGAAAACATCTTCGTGAAGCAAGCAAATAGGTAAATAGAAATTCATAACAGATTTTCTATAATTCAAAAATACATTAATAATTCATGAAGAAAATATAAAGGAAATTTTAATGAGTGTCTTTATATCTGATAAAACACTGCTGCGAGTTTTTTAAATATTACATAATATCATACCTCAATGGTTTACACCCTGGTACACTGAAACATTTATGACACTAGAGAGATTAACATTTCCGTTTGCGGTCAACGGCAAAATGCAAACGCCAGTCTACTGCTTCTCATAAAACCATCAAAAGTCTCTTATTTTAGATAATTTTTCTCTTTTTAGTACTGACTTGCTCGGTAGCTGTGACTGACAGGCAGGAAGTATGCTTAAATCAAATAAGCAGAAGCAGGTTGATTGATTTATGGCAAACAGCAAATTTCAGCTTGACGTTTGCCGTTGCTGCAAACGCGAATCTTAATCTCTCTTCTGTCAAGTTGTGACTGTAAAACGAGGCTGTCAAATAATGATGAGATGTGTTCGACCTGCTTGGTGTATTGTGTTTGATATCTTATCTCTACTGGTCTGCCTTAGGGAAAGTTAAAACCGCGGAGTTGATTGCATATTGATTAGCACTATGCATTTAGGGGCATCTGAACAATAAAATCCCTCGCGGGCAAAGGGATCAAGAAATACCACATCTCTTGGGCCTCAATTGAATTATTACTCATGTTCTGAAGCCACTGTCTTCTCAAGGAAATGAAAATTGTTAACAAAAGGCTGAGATTGAAATGCATGAAATACTATCGAAAAAGGTGCGGAAGAGAACACCTAAGCTATGAGAAAGACCTAAGTTATGCGAGGCCTTTTAGTTAATTCCGAACGTCTTTGAATCACTTATTTTCAGTGGTTTCAAATTGACTTATACAATGTAATATAAATGACTTCTCAAGGGTCCGAGTTTCGTGACTGCTGTATATGGCACACTCAGGGACAGGTGATAAATTAGCAGAAGGAGGCCACCAATAAAAGCAAAGAAGAATAGGAGTTACCATCAACAGACGATTTTAATATAAACTGCTTCCCCAGTTTTCGAAATACAAAGAGCACGTACCTGAGTTTGTTCAGTCTACGAAATTATTTTAACACGGGTAATCGTGTTCTTGTGTTCTCGAGGAAGCACAACCATACCCTCTTAGAAAACACAACTAGTTACGCTACAAAGGCACACATATATTGTGAGCAAAAGGCTTTCGATTTGAAAAGAGAGGAAAAATTCAAAAATAAAAATTTAAGCTGAAAAAAACTACAGTCGGTGGGAGGCGAAATATTTGCTTTCGGTGAAATGTCTTTAAGGCTGTACTTAAAGGCGCTTACTTGATTGTTTACCGTCGTATTAGGAGGTATTTTCGTTCTACGAATCGGTCCCTAACTCTAAAATGAAATATGGCTAAGTAAACTTACCACGAACGGTAGACAGAATGAAGATGAATGCTAGCCCATAAAACAAACTTTTCCCACTTCGGTTCATTGTTAAAAAATTGAAAAGCTTAAAACAGGAAACATCACATGAGAGGCATCATAAATTATGCTGATCTGTCCAATTATCAGTAGGTTAAACCAACCAGCACGAACCATCTTGGCCTGCCACTGTTCGGTTCAGTACTTCATTATCGGCCGCAATAGATTCAATTTCACTTCCGTCTGCTCCATGACGCTGTATTTTAAAAAGATTATAATGAGACACACTATTCTACAGAAAGGAAATCGATATTTATGCATATTAAGATGTCCTTTAAGTCTAATCCATGTATTTCGGACAAATAAAATACTGGTATACTCAGTGTGTGTAAGAGTTCAAAATAATAGTCACTTAAGGCTGGTTTTCGGAGTCGTAGTCGGAACAGTTGAGCTTTACGATCTGGTGAAAATCAAACATCGGAGTCGTAAGCAATTCTTTTGAGTTACCGCTCCGACTCCGTCGCTTACCATCAAATGAAAACCATACTGTCGGAGTCGCAAGCGGAGTCATAAGCTCGACGGAATCGGAGTCGCAAGGATCAGAACGGTTCCATTTTCTTCCGACTCCGCTTCCGACTCCGTCGCTTACGATCTAGTGAAAACTGCGTTGTCGGAGTCGCAAGCAGAAGCGGAGAAATAACCCAGTAATGATACTCGTTCTCAGGCGTTGTGATTGGTTTATTCTTCCGCTTCTGCTTGTGACTCCGACAGTATGGTTTTCATTTGATCGTAAGCGACGGAGTCGGAGCGGTAACTCAAAAGAATTGCTTACGACTCCGATGTTTGATTTTCACCAGATCATAACGCTCTACTGTTCCGATTACGACTCGGACTCCGACTCCGTCGCTAGTGAAAACCAGCCTTTAGCGGCCAATTTCCACTTTTCCGGTTCAGCTTTACCCCTGAAGTCAGTTTAGCTTTCAGCTTTCTGCTCTTTTAACTTCAGCGCCTTTCCGCGTATATTTGTTCCGGCACTCAGGAATCCATGGCTACTTTTCCACTTCGGCTTAATATTTTCAATTTCTGCATTTATATTTAAATAGTTTCAGTTTGCTGTTATCGTTTTGGCTTTAAGCTGTCGCCCATTGACTCACAGCTTAGCATTTCGTCTTTGGACCTCTTGACTTGACATCAAGTATTCCTTCTGAGTTAAAACAAACACCCGGCTCGTGCAACACGTATTTTGGAACATTTCAGTCAATTCTGTCCACCGCAAACGACATAAAATGAACAAACTGAACGTTCTGTCGAAACTCGGAGCACATGATAATGAATTCCCAAAACTCAAATTCTGAAAGAATATTCATATCGTTTAACCAATTCTGGACTTCTAAAATTTCCGCTCATTATATTATATAAGTAGATAAAAATGATCACAAAAAAGCTGAGTTAGAACGGTCGCGTAAATGCTGTAACCACGGATAGAAGGCGGAAAATGAAACGCAAAATTCGAAATTCTCTTTCGCGGCGTGGCCTAGTGGTTAGGGTGTTGGGTTCAAAACCCGCTCTGACCACAATCAGGATTTCTCTTCGGTGGTCCCCGCGAGAACAACTCCACCACGCTTTGTAACCTGGTTCCTGTTTATTCAGTTGAATTGTTGTACACGGCCCCACAAACTTGAAGCTTTAAATATCACTGTATTATCAACACTGTTTCATCAAGGTTCTTCATTTTACTTTACTTTTGGCCGTGGATGAACACTGCTTTTCCGAAGCATGACTGTTAGAGGAAATAAAAATCAAATGATATATTTCACCGCGCCTTTTAGACTTAAACCGCTTGTAAACGCCTTATCATTTGTGTCATTGTAGCTTTTTGTTAGAACGTCATTGTTAGTTTGTTGTGCGCGCGGAATGTGTTAGTCAGGTAATTTAGCGTATTATATTCGTATTTCTTTGCAAGTATTTAAGGTTAATATAGTCATTTTTAATTCACTTCGCTTCGCTTTCAATGCAGTCAGTTGTTCACTTCAGTCGCTTGGCCTTTAGTGCAGTTTATTCAACGCTTTACGCAGTTATCCAGCTCCAAAACAAATGTAAGCGTTATTTTCCGTTGAGTTTTCTGTTTCATATAATTTCACTTTGTAACGTTTTGTGTTTGTGTTTATTCTAGTTTTAACCGCTACAATTCAGTTCGCCCTTCTTCGTCTTCTTACCACTGTCAAGGCAGTTTACTATTTACGAGTTCAGTTAATAAAGCGTGTTAAAAAATAGCGCTGGAGTTCATAGTACCGTTGCAGTGGTTAGTACAATGATTTACTTGCAGCAGTATCTCGTGCATTTTAGATAAGGGCGGTCTGGTACTGATAATAAATGAAAAAAACAAGACTAACCCTAACAGTAACCTCGTTTGGAAGAGAGGCTGAGCTGAACATTTCACGAATGTCAAAGGGCCTTGCCCGTCGGGCAGACTAAAATAGGCCTGACATGCGCTAGTTTCATTTGACAGTTCAAAGTTATATTTCTTTTCTCGGCAGAGTAAATAGATCAGCCATTGGTGATAGTACATTGAATATCTTTCGTTGTCTTAATTGTGTTTCGGCAGGTGTTCTCTGACCAGAATACAATGAGCCATATGAAGTTGCTATGACCTTGTTGGCCAAATGTCTGTAGATCTCTTATCTGTAAAACTATTCAGTCTTTTCTATTGTGTTTCTGTGATCATAGTGTAATAATTCTTATGTAAGGACCGGTGCAAACATCACGCTAACGTCGTGTTGAACTCAATTCATGGAATATAGCACGACGTTTGAATCATCTGTCGCGCAGCTAATTGAGCCAACGCCGCGCTAGCGAATTCACCACGACGTTCATTCAGACACGCCGCACTAAACTTGCCTTTTTGTGCGAACTAAATGCATGCATTTCAGATAAAAACTTGCTAGTAAATTATGGTGTCGATTTCACACGTAATGAAAGCGGACAAGACAGCGGGTTGCATTAGTTTTTAATTTAGAGCGATGTTTGAATCAGCTGTCGAAGTTAAGTCGAGCACAGTTTCACTGACTTCCTGGGCGGACACGACGACAACGCGATGTTTGAAACGGGCCTATGGTGCAGTGAAGAGGTTGCTGGCAACGGCTCAGTGGAATTTAGTACTTGGATAAAGTTGAGAAGCATGTCGTAAATGATGAAGACCGACCAAATTTACGATATCCCGCGTGGAAATCCTTTTGTGTAATTTTTATATATACTTTTTCATGATTTAAAACAAAAAAGACACTAAAAGAGGGTGATGGGGTTTTGATCTTAAATGAACCTGAAGCCATAACTGCAACGAATATATTTGCAATACATGTAGCGTGTATTACTGTAAAGTAAAAGTGAAGTAAAAGTATAGAATCTTTAATTGAACAAGGAGTTATGTTTCTAAAGCGTGAAGCTTGACCGGCCGTGTGTGGAAAATAACAATTCAAATGAACAGTACGTTAAGAAACCTAACTGGAAGGAGTCAACCAGTTGGCTGTTTTCGGAGCGTGGTGGAATTGAAAATCTAGGTGGTTGTAATCATTTGGCCGCACCGCATTCTCACATGTCGCTCATAAGCCGCTGTAAAACGTATTGATATTGTAACGGACTGTGTGTGATATAGTGCCCAAATATGGTAGCTCCATATTTGGGCATGCGAAGACGTTGGAAAAATGTTGGGCGGAAAAGAACACTTCAGAAAAGAGTAGTGTGAAATCGTCGGGAATTAACTTGAGTAAAACACATCCGCCAGAGTTCAAGAACGAACCCAGGGCACGGTAACAATATATCTGATTGGTCTCGACCAATCAGATTAGAGATAGTGAGTAAAATGCATAATAATAATAATAATAATAATAATAATAATAATAATAATAATAACAATATATTAAAAAATCTACTTAATAATTTTATTAAAAAACTAGAACTTTGTACCAACTATACAATACTCAGAACTTAATAAACAATTACTCATTTTCCGGCAAAAAACCTTAATTAATAATCTCCAAACAACAATTCCACTTAGCATATCACTTCTGGAAAAGAAAAAAAATTACGAATAAAAAATTGGGCACATCCTTCGCTTTAGACCTATATGAGAAAACACTTCCGCTGATCTTCAAAGCTTCAACTGTAACTGGCCAACACAAAAAAATATGAAAAAATATAATTGTAAATAATAATGATGATGATGATAATAATAATAATAATAATAATATACAGTATGGACAAGAGCATACCCCAACAACTCCTGCCAACAAAGGCATATTATCAAGGTAAGCTGCAAATGCAAATTACCGACAACAAATGTGGCATATGCAATACAGACACTGAATGAACAATACACGTGCTATGTGCATGCGCGAGAATTGCACAATCCTTGCACAAAGCAAGGCACGACAGGATGTTAACACCTATATACCATTACCTGTTGTACAAATTCGGCTTCCAAGAAAGTCATTATTCAAAACCGTGGTACCAACAAAGTGTTCCTGAAACATCAATGGAAAATGACAGAGCCAAAATAAACTGCGATGTACCGTTTCAGCTCGAGAAGGCTCTGAGAATGGAGCTAACAGAACTGATATCGCTGTATTAGACAAAGAAAGCAAAACAGGGATCTTGATTGAAGGAACAGTATGCAGTGTTGGGAGCATTGAAGAACGAACCAGACGTAAACACGAGAAATATAGAGAACTAAAAGCGGGAATGAAGAGAATTTAGAAAGACTGCAAAGTCACTCCATAGAACGTTGTATTTGATTTTCTTGGGGGTTATCACATCCAACTGGAACAAGAAATACATTCTTTAACAGCAAATCAGCAAGAGACACAATATCTTATTACGAAATCACAAAAATGGATTCTATGCCAAAACGAAGAAATTGCGAAAACGAAATGCAAATCAGTGTAAGTCAGAATACACCGACAAAGCTTAGGTGCTAACCCTCATTGTCAAGTGTAAGAACAGTGGAAAATTGAAATAGCATCAGTAAGATATGGAGGGGCATCCCAGATGTTGTCTATAGTATATATAGTAGAATCGCATAATTGAATAAAATCTTGCATTCTGATTGGTTAACGAAGCGAGGTAGTTAGCGTGGAATTGCGAGTTGAAAACGAGGCTAAGTGATATTGTTTCGCATCTACGTAACAACTTTCGTCAAATTGTAACGCAATAACTGCAACGAGTTTCTTTTTTTCTTATTTTATTCAACTATGCGATTCAAGGAAAATTCATTATCTGACTCGTGAATTCCGAATCGCGAAGCGATGAGTGCGATATCGGTCTTCAAGTGCAATTTAACGCGGAATTCCCTCGTCAGGTAATGAATTTTCCTATAGTATTCTACAACAGTTGCTAACGACAAAGGTATATCGTAGAAAGAAGTTAAAAGACGGAGAAAGAGACCTGATATGTCGACTATGTCAACAGAAAGAAGAGACAGTACCACACTTGTGATGTAGCTGCTCTGCTATTGCTCAGTCTCTGTACAAGGCAAGGCACGATCGCATGTTGCGCCT